>KZ820386.1:0-12446 GCA_003144235.1 Violaceomyces palustris
CCCCCCCCCCCCCCCCCCCCCCGCAGTCCAACCTCAAGATCAGCGACATCCTCTTCACCAACTTCAAGGGCACCACCTCGGCCAAGTACGACCCCTTCGTGGGTCACATCGTCTGCTCCTCGCCCGACACGTGCTCCAACATCCGTGCGACCAACATCGACGTCGTCTCGCCCAAGAACGGCAGCAAGACTTACACCTGCCAGAACGTCGACAACAGTCTCCTGCAGGTTCAGTGCTCCAGCAAGGACAGCCCAGCCAATTGATCCTCTTCTTCTCCTTTCCCCCCTTTTTTTTGTCATTTCGGATTTTCACAAACTGGTGGGGGGGGCATCCACTCCTTTCCCTCCCTCCCCTCAACTTGTACCCACCAGAAGAACAATCTTTCCACACTTTCCTCCTCACCTTTTCCTAGAGTCTAAGGAGGGTTCGAGAAGCAGGACGAGAAAAATAATAGTAAAAATTAGAAAAGTGAAAAGAGAGAAGACAAAACGTGATTCGATCGTCGCAGGGGGGCGTGCAGAGATCGAGCGGTTGGGGATCGGTCCTTTTTCGTTTCCTGTTTTTTTTTTTTTTTCTTTTTTTTTAAAAATTTTCTTTTCTTTCTCCCTCCTTTCCTCGCCTTCACGTCCCCCCTCACTCCTCCTCTTCGGCAGGTTGGAAGGCGTTCCTTCCAAGGGAGGGAAAGGTTTGGGTTTGCTCCCTCCCCCCTTTCTCCCCTTGGTTCTCGTCGGATGATCTAGGCGTGAATCGACTAGAGAATGCATCGCAAACCCTTTTACACCTAGCCCTGCGGTGGTCCTTCGAGAGAGTCACCACCTCCCGTCGTCGAGCCGAGCTTTGCCCGACTCGGAATTAGACAGGAGGGGCACGGAACCCCAACTTGTGGGATCCAACTTGGCCAGCGATTCGATCCCTTTCTCGTCTTGCCGGGGGGAGGGGGTCTTGTTCCGTCGATCGATCCACTCTCCATCTCCGGAACTCTCCGCAAACGGGGTCCGTCTCGGTGCGGTGGACTTTTTCGAGCCCCGCCCCACCGCGGGGGTCATGCCAGGATGCCGGAAACTCTGCTTGATCGACTCGAGACCTGAAGTGGTGGGGGTTACGCTCACCCCACACCGGACGGGCTTTCGGTTCCTCAACCCTTCATCCCTTCGCTGTACCAATCCATCCATCCTCGAGGCACCACCCTCGCCTGCCTTCCCTCTTGTCCGTTCTTCCAATGATCTTTCTCGAATCCGTCGGCGAGTCTCAGGATCTCGCTCACCTCCTTCATCGATTCGACCCGTAAAAGTCCCTTGAACCTTGCGCCACCGTCACCCTTTCCTGACCCTGACTTGGGGTCCCTCCTCGATCCCGAAGGCGTCGTTGCAAAGCGGCCGAGCGCTTTCTGAAGCGATTCCGCCTGAACCGTGCCGTCCAGGGAGGAGAGGTTTCGAAGGGACACGGTCTGCCAGCGTAGTCTCTTTGAGAAGGGAGGGAGGATGATGAGGCGAGGGAGGAGAATAAAAAAAAGAAATATAGAAGGATTCGGGGAAAAAAAAAAATAAAAGGAAGGAGAGCAAAGAGGAGGGATGCATACGGTGAGTTGGAGATAGCGAGGGATCCGATGGAGGAGACGATCCCACCAGGCGGTCGAGCGAGCAGCGAGCGATTCGAGGAGGAACCCACCCACCTTCACCTTTCGCACGTATTCCGAAACTGGATCTTGCCATCCCGTAGCGTCTCTCGAATCGATCCGAGACTGGGAACCCGTTTCCTTCGCCTCCGCTTCGGAATGAACGGCAGGTGTTGTCGGTTTCATCCCCTTCGTCTTGACCCCTCTCGACCTCGGATGGCTGTTCGACCGACTCTCCTCGGGACAAGGTGCGACGATCACCACGCCAGGGTAGCCGGTCTTGATGATGCCGCAGAGGCCATCCTGGAGTGACCAGTCGTGGAGGGAAGAGATCTTGGCGCTCGAGAGGATGTGGTGGAAAGTCAGGAGGGCCCTTGTACCTGGATGGATTGCTCCAACGTGAGCGAAAGGTTTGGATACGACGACGACCATGCGGAAGGGAGGCAGGGGGAGACCTGTGAGGCAACCTTGAAGTGGGGATGGGCAACCCCAAGTCCAAGCCCAGAAAAGTCGTTGGAAAGTCGATCGATTGGGTCCGACTGCTACTCTTTCTCTCCTTCCTTTGTGGTACTAGGGAGGGCTTACACCACCCATTCCCATCTCTCCCAAAGCTTGTCGAGTGAGCTGCGAGTTATCCGAGGATCGCTTTCCCATTTAACCGAAGAGTGGAAGGACCCGGCAATTTGATCGGAGGGACGAAGCAGGAGGACCAACGATGGCGGCGAGTCATCCCAACCCGCCTCCCTCCTAATCTCCTCCTCTCATCTTTATCTCCATCTATCTTTCGCCCTCCCACCTTCTCTCTGACTCCTTCCTTCCCTCCTCTCTGGACTGGAGACAGAACTCACCTGTTCCTCCGAGCAACGCAACAAGGATCCTCTTCTTCTTCATTCCTGGCTCGACGCGGCACGGTTCAAAAGAGGGCTCGAAACGTACACCCGAGTTTACCTGACACCCCTCACCTTGAGCGACACCGTTCCCCATCCCCAATCCCCCACTGCCAACAGGTTACCGACAACCATGTCTTCCAACTCTGTTTCGGACGACTCGCCGCTCTTCTCCTTCAACCCAAACCTTCACCTCCACACTCCCGACCCCCCCGTCCAGATCGGTTCGGTTTGGGCTCAGGCCTATCCGCTCAAGGATTCGCCCCTCCGTGGTTCGACCGAGCACCCCTTGCTCAACCTGGCCCAAGGGGTACCGGGTCAGCCTCCGACGGACGCCTTCCTCGATCAGATCCGATTCCAGTCCAAGAGCGAGAACAGCCCGGCGGCCTCCGGTCACTCCCACGGTTACGGTCCCGTCTTTGGCGACGCCAGGTTGAGGAAGGCCCTGGCTGGCGACATCAACAAGTTCTACCGGTCCTCCGACTCGAGCCTCGAAGGAGGACCCAACCAGGTCGCCCCAGAGAACATTGCCATCACCGCCGGTTGCAACCTCGCCTTCGCGGCGACCGTCATGTCCCTCGCCAAGGCGGGAGAGGCCATCGTCGTCCCCACGCCTTGGTACTTCAACCACTACATGACCCTCGAGTCTCTCGGCATCGTCACCGTCCCCCTCCCCACCAAGGGCCCAGACTTTTTGCCCTCGCCGGGATCGATTCGAAGCGTGCTGGACGACAACGTCAAGGCGGTCAAGGACGGTTCGAGCGTCGCAAGGATCAAAGGTGTCATCCTCGTCACCCCGAACAATCCCACCGGTGCCGAGTATCCTCCCGCGTTGATTCACGAGGTGGCCGCGATCTGTGCCGAAAGGCGTGTTGCTTTGATGCTCGATGAGACGTGAGTAGATAGCGTCAGGAGGGTCCGGCCCCGTCCCGCCCCCTTGCCTCGGGTGGGGGCTCAATCTCCTCTTCCCCTTCTTCGTTTTCCTCCTTGGCGCGCGTGGACTGACATGAACGATATCGACGATCCCCTTATCCCGGTCGGACAGCTACCGAGATTTCGTCCTTTCCGGTGATTCTGTTCACCAAGCGATCGAGTCCTCCCCCTCCTCCTCCACCTCCTCCTCCTCCTCTTCGCAACCTCAGTTTGGCAGGGCGCACGAGCTCTTCCAGGACCGGGTGAGCGGCCTCGCCGGCTGGAGTTGGTCGAGGTCCTTGATCCAGCTCTTCTCCTTTTCCAAGAGCTACGCCATACCGGGGCATCGACTGGGTGCGGTTGTGGCTCACCCTTCCTTCCTTCAAAAGGTCGAGACGTTGCCGGACGGATCTTGTAGGACCCTCTTCGGTCCTCTATCCAAAGCGCTCGACAACCTCCAAGTCGCTCCTCCCAGGACCGACACGCAGAGGGCCGTGGCTTGGGCGATCGAGGACGCCTCGGAACAGGAGTGGAGGCTCAATACGGCCAAGGAGCTCAAGGCCAGAAGGCAGGCTTTCTCCCAAGGCCTCAAGACCAAGGTCGTCGTCCGCCTGGATGACGACGGCAAGCTTTTGGAGTCGAGCCACGTTCAAGGCGAGGGCGACGGGCAAGCCAAGAGCCCGGAGGAGTGGGGGTGGAAGATGGAGAGCGCCGGTGGTTACTACGCCTATCTGAAGCACCCCTTCCAGGGCTTGGAGAGTGAAAAGGTCGCTGAAGCCTTGGCGGGTCTCGTAGGTGTCGTGACATTGCCAGGTGAGTCCCCCGAGCCCACCCCCTTTCCTCCCCCTCCTCCTTTTGTTCAGGGGATTCTTCATCCGTGATCCCTTCCACAGAAATCCGTAGCCTTCTCGCTGACCCATTCACCTCCCGATCGCCCTCGAATTCACAGGAACCTTCTTCATGCCCCCTCCTCATGCATCCACCGAGATGAGTGAGCAGGACAGGGACTCTGGAAGCAGGCTCAGGGTCTCGATCGCCAACGTCAGCACCGAGAGGTTGAGGGTCCTCCCAGAGAGGCTGGCCATCCTCAGTCAAATCTGGGAATCAAAAGGTCCGGGCTGGGGGATCTGATCTCGCGCCAAGGGAGACTTCCCTTGTTCGTCTCCTAGCCCCGCTCGATCGCAGCTCATCCTCGCGCCCCTTCCCCCTCTCTCCACACGTTGAATCGAAAACTTATTGGATGGTGAACAAGGTGATACCCTGGTCACGAGAGCTGCGTTGTCTTAGCCAGGACGACAGAGAGGGGCAGGCAGGGTTGAGTCATGGGACTTTTTTTTTTCCGACTCTTTAATCATTTTTGTCTGATCATGTCGGCATTTGAAATACTGTGTGTATGATACAGATTAAGGACATGGATGCAAAGAGATCACTCGCAGCATCGGTCGTCTTGGGCCAACACTTCAGACTAGATCTCTCCTTGAAATGAGAACAGACTAGATCTCTCCTTGAAACGAGAACGCATCATGTTGCACCATGGTGACGTCTTTGTGCTCCTAAACATGAAATGATCTGGAGGATATGCTTGGAACGAAGACCGTGTGGGTCTGGCGTGCGATTGTCCGCCCTGACTGCGTGAGCCCAGGAAAAAGCGCGAGAGGGTGTGCAAGCCTGTGGCAGGGTGTATCAGGGCGTCAAGGGGAGAAGGAAGAAAGAGTGAAAGGCTTGTCGATCCAAGGGAATTTTGCTCGGCGGCAGCAAAGCGTATCCCTTCCAGAGAGGCCCTTTCTACCTACCAAATCTTCCACCCCTTTCAAAGAAGCCAGGCCTAAGCCTCTCGAAGCCACGGGAAGAGGGACAAGAGCAAGCGGCTGTCCTTTTCATGGCTGGTGCAGGGTTGGAAGTCGGCCCTTTGCGAGTGGACGATACGGAGGGATTGAAAGAGTAGACCAGCCATTCGACATTAGATGGCCGTCTCTTCATCGAGGGGACAACACTGCCCAAACCGAGTTGAGAAAAGCGTTGTAGGAAGAAGGAAATGCAAAAGAAAGACGACCACGATAGAGTGTAAAAAAGTCAAGATCGTTGTGGAAGAAACTCGTCAGAACGGACCACCCCCAACCCTCAAGGCAAGGACCGGACGAGACTCACCAAGAATTCGACGAAAGCGTGGCCCTGCTGATTTCCATACGTCTCCTCGGCCCTCTCCCTGTCGCCGCCACCATCCTCGCCCACACCGTGCTTGGGTATCATGAATTGAAAGCTGGCCAAGCCCCTGTCGTCGATCCTCAGGCTGGTCTTGATGCTGTTGCGGAGGGCGGGCAGCATGAACATAAAGTGCTTGTAGTTGTAACTCCAACCGACCTGGTTGCCGACGGTGGAAAACTTTTCCGTCACCTGCCTGTCCGAGGAAGGGAACTCCATCTCGGAGGATCCAAGGTCACCTTGGGCCCTGATGACAAACATGGGTTGGGCGTCAGAAGGGTTCCTCTTGGGCCCCGAGCCGTACTTGTTGGAAAAGATCAGGTCGAGACGGTTGCAGCTCTGATCGATCTCGGTGAAGGAGGAGTGCAAGAGCTCGGATCTCATGATCACCTGGGAGACGGTATTCTCGTGGTCGAAGGAGAGGTCGGTGAGGAAGCCGGCTTCGAAGGTTGATAGCTGGCAAAGGGTCTTGACGCCTGATTCCTCAAGGCTGATCTCGGCAGGCGGTCGGTTTGGATCGAATGACTAGATCAGTGGCTCGGCTCGGACGCGTGTTGGCCCATCTGTGTGAGCACTCACGATAGAGCGAGAGGATGGCCGTGACCGTCGTAGCGTAGGTCCATCCTCGTCCTTCCTCCGAGCGAGGAGAGGACCGAGCCTTCCCGGTCTCCCCTCGCTTCGAAGCCGTCCCGAAGATCCCTGCTATTGTAATTTTGACGGTCGTACGGATTCGACCCGTCGCCGCCTCTCCTTGAGCCAAACCTCGATGTCTTGGTGTTGGAAAAGGTAGGTTTGGCTGGACCTGCTCCACCAAAGATGTTGAGGCACGTCAAGAGCTTGCGCAGGTCTATCTCGAAAGTGATCGAAGGCACCTCGTCCGAGTCAGGGTCTGGCTCGGGATCCTCTGCATCTTGGCTACCTTCTGGGTCGGATTCGGAATCGGCCTCGTCCTGCTGGTAACGACTCGAGGTTAGGTTCTGGCCACTTTGGTGCCCAGAAGGTTGGTCACCCTGCAGACCGTGGTTCGTCACGCTGAGCTTGTTGCTTGAAGGTTCTCGGGAAGAGCGCCTCTTTCGCTTCTTCCTTGGGGGTTGATTGAACTCGTACGAGTTGAATATGGAAGTGTAGAGGTAGGCGTGGGCTGGGATGGCGGGAAAGGGTTGCGTCGTGGGTGTGTGTGAGAGAGAGAGAGAGTGTGGGTGCGGTCGGAGGGGGTCAGAGGGAGGAAAGGAAGGCAGCCGAGTGGTGCGAGAAGGGGTTGGAAGGGATCACCCACCTTGGACAGACCTCTGCATTTCGGTCACCACCTCGAGACCATGCTGGGATGCTGTGACTGTGGCATGCTAGCGATGACAGAGAGGGCAGAAAGGCCAAAGTTGAGAAGGAGTGTACTTCTGTCAGAAGACGAGGAAGAGGGTGAGGGAGCAGCGAGGGAGTGCGGAGCATCCAGTGACGAGGTGTGCGAGCTCACATTGCTGAAGGCGACCGATCTGAGCAAGGAGGCGAATGTGCTGAGGTCGGAGAGTTGGGCTCTCAAGACCTGCGGCATAGCATGGGGAGGAGTTGGATGGGACAGGTCATCAAAGGTCGAGAGGTGAGGCTTACACTAGTGTCAGGGGTGACTCGACCTCGGTTGCCAAACGGGGTACGTTGAAGACGAGCGCTTGAATTCTCACTGGAGGTGTTGCACCTTGAGGATTTGGAGCCATGCTCAGCGGAGGGAGGGAGGGGGGGAAGGGGAAAGGGGAAAGGGAAAGGTGGAGAGAAGGAGTGAATGTCGACCAGGTGGATGGCCTGGAGGGAGCGAGCGTGAAAGGAGAGGGAGGGAGAGAGAGGGAGGGAGAGAGGGAGGGAGAGGGAGGGAGAGGGAGGGAGAGGGAGGGAGAGAGGGAGGGAGAGGGAGAATTCGACTGTGCTGCATGATCCGATCACTCTAGCAGGAGTCTGTCCAAGCATGGCCATTCGCCACTTTCTTTCGGCGAGCGAGACACTCGACACTGAATCGCACCCGCACCTGTGACTCTCCTCTCTCCACTTCCCACTCACTGCACCTCCTTCTCCTTTCACTCCAGTTCCGACCGACCCGTGGGTAGAGGGGGGGGAGGAGGGAAAAAAGCGCAAGGGGCGAGGTGAGCATCGAGTCAGAGAGTGGTGACTGGTGAGTGTCTGAGTGTCAGTCACAGCACAGTCTCGAGTGATAATTATTATTATTGATTCGCTTCCGCCCACGTTTGCACAAGTGGAGGGAGGTCACGACGCAAGTCCGCGCAAGAGTAGTGTAGTGCAGGTTTTTTACCAACTTTCCTCCTAGCCAGTCGGTCTTGTTCAGGGGATCAAGGTGAGTGAGTGCTAGGTATTGGCTAGTCAAGAGTGACTGGTAGTGAAGAGCCAGTTAGTGAGCCGAGTTGGCCAACTCACTGTCACCAACCAAGGTCTCACCCCGATCCCGAAGGACGCACATGGTCATCCAGGCGAGTTGGGAGTGGGAGTGGGAGTGGGAGTGGGAGTGGGAGTGGGAGTGGGAGTGGGAGTGTGGTTGTTGAGCCTGAGGAGAGGGGATTCGTTTTCACATGGTGGTCATGTCACCCACCACCCTCTTTCCAACTCCTCCGATTCGCTTCTCTTCCCAGTCCGAGCTTGGGTGGCTATCGTAATAATCTCCTTGCCCTGACACATACGCCCTTGATCCACTGATGGGGGGGATGGCTCTTTACGTAAGGACAAATCCTTCGTTTCCCCCCTCCTCCCTCCCCTCCTTCCCCTCCTCGCCTCCTCTCCTCTCATCCCTTTCCCTGGGCTGGACCCTCCCTCCTCTCGATGGTATTCCCCACCCCCACCCCCCCCTCATTGTCCAAACAGTCACTCTGGGACCGGGTGAAGGCTTTCGGGGGTTGACCCTCCCCTTTGGAAAAGTGAAAGCCAGCCAAACAACATCGTCTCCACCCTTTCCTTCCTCCCTTCCCTTCCGGAGAGCGAACAAACCCATCTCTCCCTCCAGGCCCAACTCGCGACCAGTATGAACAGCGTGCAAAGGCTCTTCTTCCAGGCCAAGCTCGACCAGCTCAAACCGCCCACGTTTCCCTCCCCCTTCGAATGGTCTTTGCCCTCCACCTTCTCCACGACCCTCCGCAACCTCTCCTTCCAGGGCCCATCCCTGATCCCCGACTCGCTCCTCTCCCAGCCTTTGCAGCTCTCCAACAACATCTTGAGCCTGACCTCAAGACCACCACCCGCTGTGCTCCTCTCCCCCCTCCTCCCCTTGCTACTCCTTCTCTTCCTCATGCTCTCCAACAGCTCCACCAGGCACAGTCTCGTTGGTGTCTTTTCCGAGCTGTGCGTTCCGATCCTCCACCCCCCCTTCTTGAAACTGCCCCTCTTTCTCATCTCTCCCCACTCTGAGCAACCCCTGCCTCGATCCAATGCGCTCCTCTCCAACCTCCACTACTCGCTTCGCCTCCTCCTCCTCAAGCTCGGCGGCCACCTCTCGGCTTGTAAGCCAGAGGAAGAGATCGATTGGCTCCTCGACCCTCCGAAACTGGGCGACTACATCAGGAGCTGGGGCACCATCCTCGTCTGGGACCAGCACTGCGTCCACCCTTCCTGGCTCCAAAAATGCCGCGGCTTTGTAGATCCGCTGGCGGACGCTGCCCTCGCGTCCCTGAAGACTGTCCATCCTGTGGTCGCCAGGAGCGGCAAGGGCAAGACCGATCGCAAGGACGCCTTAGGTCTGATCTACTCGTTGGGAGCTCAAGGGGACGGACTTGATAGCGCAGACGAAGGCGTCCGACTCTTCATCCAGGCAACGAACCGGAGACCGCCGAGGGGTGCCGGGGCTCTGAGTGAGGATTGGTACAACGAGAGGGATTCCAGGAGAGGGAAGAAACCTCGTGCTGCATCGGGACCATGGATCAGCAAGCACGAGGTCGCAGGGTCTGGCGAGGACTTTTTCCAAGTCTGGACCCCGCGATCCGAATCGAGCTCGTCTGCCTCTGACTCGGACGAGGAGCTGGAGGAAGAGCTGAGGGCCGAAGCCGAGGTTCTTCAAAGGGGCCAGGACGTCTTCTACAAGTACGCCGGCCCCATGTTGCTGTCCCTGCTCCACTTCAGTCTAGCAGGTGGCTTCTCCTCGCCAAGGATCACGTCGGTCCTCCGTCAGACATCCTACCTCGTCCCTAGTCAGAACAACGGTTCGGAGCGGAAGAAACCCCAAAGCCCCGACAGTGTCCCGATCGACCCTGCGCTTGAGCCAAAGTTGAAGGACCTTCCCTCTGTCAGCCAAGCGACCGCTGATAGGACTTGGAGGAGATTGCTCGAGACGACCCAGTTCGTCCTCGATGTGATGGAAGAAGTCGGAAGTCTGAACCCTCCCTGTCTGAATCGCTCTCCGACCGACGGCGGACCCGCACGTCCAGAGGAAGGAGGCAAAGGCTGGCAGTCGGCACTGAGAGTGAGGCTCTTGCATGCTTCGGTCCGTGGAAAGATATGGGATAGGATCCGGTCCGAGGTTGCAGTTGGGAGCGAGCGAGGAACCGAGGTCTATGACGAGGAGAGGAATGGAAACCCCATCAACCAGGAGGACCTACTCGCGACCCTCTGTTCCTTCTCGGTTGCACCATTGGCTTGCCTACAGACGATGGGCATACAGCCGACTCTGCAAGAGCGTCAGGACTTTATCGCACTCTGGAGGCATGTCGGCTTCTACATGGGCGTCGAGCCCGGTCTCTTGAAGCAATGCTTCAGCGATCCGAAGACGTGCGATCGGACGTTGACCTGCTGCGTGCTCCATCTCTTTGGAAGGAAGGAGATCGATCGGGACAAGTCCTCGGGAAACATTGGCCCGACCATCCCTGTGCTCATCTCGTGCTCCAACAGGAAACCTTTCAGGACGAGCTTGTCGCAGCATTTTTCCATCTCGAGGCGGCTGCTGGGCGACCACCTTTCGGATTCCCTGGGCATCCCCGTGACCTCGGCTCTCACCACCTTGGTCACCGACCTGACCTTTTTAGGGATGAAGATCCCCATCCTCTTCGGGAGGCTCTACCCTCTCAGGAGGCGTTGGGAGACCGACAGGTTGAGGTTGGCCCGACCTCTGCTTAGAAGGCTGATCGCTTGGAACCTGGGCGGTAACAAGGATGGCTCCGGCCGGATCACCAATTTTGTCGTCTATCCTTTCGCGGGTGGCGCAGAGGACGGTGAAGACGTCAAATTCGACAGCGACGAAGGCAAGAGGCTTGTCAGGCACTGGAACAGCCTCATGCGCGAGATGATGGTCGTCTCCGCCTCGTCCGCTCTTTTCGTCGGAGGTGCAGTCGTGCTCGGCTCGTGGAAGCTGCTCTCTCGTTCATAGATTCAACTGGGCATCCTCTTTTGCCCCCTTCCCCCGCCCGCGTCTTTTCACGCGAGAGGTTGCGAGCACGATAGAATAGACCCTTGCCTTGATATTTGAACTGCGAGTGATACCCTTTTACAGTTTGAAGATAACGAAGTCCCTCCCCTAGAACTATGAAAGAGACCCCTAACCAAGTGATGTTTTTCATTCTAGCCGCAGAGCTCTCTTTCTTCTGCTCTGGTTATCTAACCTCTGAGCAATGTATTGGCTTGCTCTCTTGGACTATAGGAGGCAGTGCTAGGAAATAGGAGAGAGTGGCACATATGAAATGAAGGATGCAGGGAAAGATTGTTCAGATGCTGATACCTACTCAGTCTAAAGGCTTTCTCACCCTTTGATTCTTTTAAGCCTTTCTATTTTCTGCCAAAGCGTTTTCTCCACGTTTCACATGAATCACATTCTCTTTTTGAATTCACCTAACCTTCTCATTCATTCTTCTTAATTCCATCCTCATTGATCTAAATGGTATATAAGGCTTGCATTATTTCTCACCCTTCCTTACCTGTTAAGTACACATTTGATATTCATACTAGCATAATCTTCCTTTTTTTTCTTTCCCCTTCTTTTCTTCATTCTCTGTCTTAGATTGATTCTTGACAGACATCTATTCTTTTCAAGATTCAGAAGCTCTCACTTCCACCTAGCGTTTTGTCCACAATGGTAATACAAATCTTAAAATCAGCTGGCTTGATACTCTCAATGCTTCTCAATTTTAGTAGATTTCACAATTGTCAAGACAAGATTGATTACAGCCTCAAGGGAAAGCGTATAAATCTTAAGAACACAGAGTGGGATTCAATCTACAAGAATTTTCAGTCTCTGTCTGGCTCAGAAGAAGAACCTGTGAAAAGTTTTAAAAAATTCCTAGGGAAGGACATCGAGAGGATAAGTCCATTCTACTACTTCCACAACGACTCAATTACACAAACTTTGTTTGAAAATGAAAAAGAATCATATCTCACTGAAAGATTTGGTCAACCCATCGATCACAAACATCCCTACTATATCTACTTTGATTCTGATCATTTAGGTGAAGGTCTTCATGGAAAGGTCTACTATGTTAGGCAGGGTAAAGAGTTTATCATAGTAGCACTTGGAAGGAGCTTTCCCAAGAAAAGAAAGTACAATGATATTACACATGTATTTGACACTCCTCTCAAACCAGACTTCCTAAAGTATATGATCCCTTCTGGCTTTGTTGAAAACCCAGACAAAACAGGTCAGCCAACAAGGGATTTCTTAAACCTTCCAGGTTCTAGTAGTTCTCAATTGTAGTTCCACCCTCCTTGAAAGATTGTATTGAAAAAAATCTTATTGAAAAAATCTTATTTTGGATAAAAGTTTCCTTAGGGTTAGGGTTAGGGTTAGGGTTAGGGTTAGGGTTAGGGTTAGGGTTAGGGTTAGGGTTAGGGTTAGGGTTAGGGTTAGGGTTAGGGTTAGG
>KZ820387.1:0-12440 GCA_003144235.1 Violaceomyces palustris
CCCCCCCCCCCCCCCCCCCGCCCACGCCAGGTTGGGAAAGTCTGCTCAGTCAGCAGGACAAGTGAAAAGAGGGGGTTGAGAGAGGAGAGTAGGACGCAGAGTCATCTTCTTTCTTTTTTCCCGTTGCTTTCCATTTTTTCTTGAAGATGGCAGGAGTAAGGAAAAACAGGATCCAAAGACAGGGCCATCAGGGAAAATGGAAGAGGCATTGTGACAAGTTCGGGAATCGAGTGATGCCACAGAGTAAGGGTGGTGGGTATGTGAACCGGGTGGATCATGTCTTCGGTGGTGGACGAGTTGGCAGGGAAGAGATGGGAAGAGAGTCAAGGAACCAGAGAAAAAAAGTTGCATGCTGATGTTTGACGACGCGTTTGGAGGCATAGCGCATATCCTCGGGTGGGGGGGCATCACCACACGCACCCTCCCTCGCCAGTCAAGGATGGCATGTCGTTTCAAAATTTTGACACGCGTCATTCTTCGTCGTCGTTTGCCATGCTTGGCCACACCCTACCCTCTGCACGCCAATGCCAGAAACTGCCCTCTCCCCACCCCCCTTCCATTTCCCACATCCAATTCACACTTTTTTTTTTTTCGAGGTATCAGCATATGTGGTTTCCTAACCTTGATAGCTTAACCTAGAGTTTTTTGGGGGGGGGGATTCCAACCATCCTGTGGGTTGAGAGAACCTTGGTGATTTCTTCCTCCGTGCCCGAACCCCCATCGAAACATGCCGCTTTCACAAACCGCGAGAGAGAGATGCAGCCATGCCCCTCGATCCATTTGACCGATCTATTTGTCACCCTTGTCTTGTCTCGCCAGGTGGAGCCATGAACCTTGACCATCGGAAGGACAAGAAAAGTAGAAATACCCACCACCTCCCTATCTCCCTGGCTCAAGCTCACAAGTCCAACCTAGATACGCTCCTCCATCTCTCAACACCATCTCTCCTTCACCATGAACGCCGCTCTCAACGCCTCCGCGGATCCTGCGTGGACGTCAGAATCTCTCAAGTCCTCGGGATCCATCTTCAGCCTTGGTGGCAGATCCCTCTTCCTCAATGGTCTCTACGCCATCGTCATCTATCTCTTTTACCTGGTGAGTCATGCTCACCCACCCGATCTCGGGCAAAGGCAGGGAGCGGTGCCCTTTTCACTCTGATTTCTCCTCTTACTCGAATTCTGATCGCCCTTCCCCCACCTCTTGGAATCTCCTTTCACAGGGGGTGAAGGGCAAGTACTTCCACTCGACCTCGCCCATCCCAGGCCCCTCGCTCCTTCACTGGACCATGCTGCCTGCGCTCTACTACTACATCAGAGGAGAGCAGTGGAAGTACGTGGACAAGCTTCACGAGAAGTACGGGCCCATCTTCCGGATGGGGAGTCGACAGATCTACGTCTCGGACAAGGAGGCCATCAGGCAACTGTTGGCAAAGGAGAACCTTCCAAAGGTCAACTGGTACGCAGGCCTTTCCAGGGATCCAAAGACGGCCGGCCTCTTCACCACGACCAACAAAGAGTACCACAGGCAGAGGAGGAGACTCTTCTCTCCTGCCTTCTCGGTAGAGTACCTCAAGAACCTAGACCCCTTCCTCACCAGCGCCACCACCATGCTCTTCGAGGCTTACGCCAAGAGGATCAGGAAGAACGGAGGAGAGATGAAGGTCAACATTTACGAGGACCTGGCTTGTCTGGCGATGGTGAGTTGCTCAAAGTCCACCCCTCTGGTCCCTCTTCTTCCCTTCCTTTCTCATTCGGAAACCAGTTTGCTGACGGCTCTTCGTTCCCAAAACGTTGATCGGATGACCAGGACATCCTCGGAGAGACAACGTTGGGCAGGTCTTTCAACCTGGTCTCGTGCCTCGACGACCCGACGGCCGACCGTCAATTCGTGGACATCAACCACCTCCTGGCAAAGTACCTGCACGACGGAGGGATTCAGTTCTTCTGCCGACCGTTCGACAAGTACATGAAGAGGAACCTGGACGTCTACAAGCTCACCAACCCCTTGGTCCAGGACCGATTCTCCCAGACCGACGTCGAGAGGAAGGACCTGCTCCAGTTCCTCGTCAACGCCTGCAGGGAGGTCCAGAAGGGACAGAAGGACCTCCTGACGCAGACGCACGTCCAGGACCAGTGCGTCGAGCTTCTGATCGCCGGAGGAGAGACGACTTCCAATACGATCACCTACATCCTCAAGGCGCTGCTCGACAACCCGGAAAAGCTGGCAAAGCTCTACGAGACCATCCCCACGGCCGACATCGACGCTCCGGTCTGCACGATCGAAGAGCTGAGGGAGACCGAGTACCTTGACGCCTGCATCAACGAAGGGATGAGGATGTACCCGGTCACCAACGAGTTGGGGAGAAGGACGGGCAAGGAGCCCACCACGGCGCTCGGACACTACATCCCACCGAGGACCGCGGTCTCGGCCTCGCTGAGGGCGTTGCACTACAGCCCAGAGTACTGGTACAAGCCGAAGGAGTACCTCCCGGAACGCTTCATCCCCTCCTCGGACGTCCCGGATGCCGACATGGGCGCCTTCATGCCCTTCGGAACGGGACCGAGGAACTGCATCGGGTGGAAGTTCGCTTGGAGCGAGATGAAGCTCGTCCTCTACACCTTGCTCTCCAGGTACGAGATCTACAAGGTGGAGAAGGAGGTCGACTTCAGGCAGTTCGTCACCTTCCAGCTCAAGGAACCTAGGTTCCTGGTCGGCGTCAAGGTCAGGGAGGGAAAGATCTGAAGCGTTTCGATTTCCTTTCCTTTCCTCTTCTTTCCTTTCTCGATTTCCTTCACCTTTCCTTTGTCCCCCATCCCCTCTCCGCCTCTTCCAACTTACCCCATCGGGCCCCCCATGTCACGTACCCACATAGATTCGTTCGGATTCCATCCAAGGGTCAGAGAAGATCCTAAAAGTATGGAAGAAAAAAAATTTCAAAGATAAGGAACCACGTTTTTGTCATGGCGACTGAAGCGGGAGAGGCCTTGCTCTCACTGCGCATGACTCCCTTTGGACCCTTGGTCTCTGAGACGATTTGGGATCGTCTCCGAGGAAGAAGCGTTGAAGCGATCATTGAACAGAGTGATGCTGTCCCTCTTTCCACTTCCACCTTGTTGCCCTCTCTCTCTTTCGGCTTTTCGATGGAGGTGGGAAGGGCGAAGAGATAGGGCGGCGTTCTTGAATCCACGTGAAGGAACAAGCCCACCCCCCCTCGCTCTCCTTCTCCTTTCTTTTTCCCTATCTCTTTCCTTTTTTTTCTTTTTCGTTCGGTATCTTTTTTTTCCATTCCCTCACTCTTGGCCAAAGGGAACCCATGACCTACAGGTGAGATGGGTCCAAGCTTGGTCGGGACGGAAATTACCGTCGTCATCCGTTCCGATTCTCCCCCCAAACCGATCTCGGACCCTTGACCTCCTCTCCCTCTGCCTCTCCGACTCGCCCTCCGGAACCGTGAGGAAGAAATTCCGTTCTGAGATGGAAGGAAAGAAAGAAAAAAATAACTTTGGGTAATCACAAGAACGAAGGGGGAACAAGGTCCTCTTCAAAAGCCCTCGTCTGTGTTTTCTCTTCTTCCTCATTTCTTCCTCCGATCAACCAGGAACGGACGGCATACTGATCTCCGAGTGGATTTCAGGAGGGGGAAAGATACGAGCAAGGAACCGAGGTGGCGGGGTTTGTTTGGTTGGGTTTGCATATCCGGTTCCAGGGGTTTTTAAAGAGGCACTTGGCAGTTCCTGGGGGGGGGGGGGGGGGGGGGGGGGGGGGGGGGGGGGGGGGGGGGGGGGTGTTGAAGGGCGAATCGAACATGAAAACAAAACCTTCCCCCAGGTTTCGAAGCTGGGTGGGAGGATGGATCTCTTCTGGCTAAACTGTCCCCTCTCCGGAAAGAATCTACCTTGCACTTTCCGCAAGTACTTCTTCCTCTCTCACCCGAGGTGGTAGTCAACGCCTACGACCTTTCATACTTTCTCGGGACCACCCCAAAAAAAGAAACAAGAAGAAGAAACCCCCCATCCACTCCTCCTCGCCTGGGTTTCTTCGCTTGGAAAAACAAACGGAAAGAAATGTTCGCGAAGCAGGACGAATGCAATCCTCACAGGAAACTTTCCTCACGTTTCATTCCAGGTGCCCCATACAACTCGGAGGTGGGACTATTTTTTTCCTGGATCGTTTCCCTCACGACTCCGAGAAGGAGGAGAGAAAATACTTCCAGAGTGATGATGTAGAGGAGCCGAACTCCCTTCCTTTCCCTCCCAGCCTCCTGGGTTTTTACCTGCCGAGGAACTTGGTGATTTGGATCCCAGCTTCGCAACCTGGGTGAAGGGGAGGGGGGTTGTTTGGAAAAGAGATATGCGCATGATCCTCGAGGCGCCTCTCGGAAAACCAACCCTGGGGACCACCCCGAATCGGTCTCCGACGTTCCGATTCGTCTAGGAAGGGGGATTCTTTCTCTCTTCTTTCCCGAGCAGGCTACCGAATTTCTTGATTCTTTTTCCTCATTTACATCCATTGGATGGAAACCGGTTCCGGTTTCGGTGTTCGGGGAGGAAAGGGGGGATGGTTTCGCTACCGGGAAAGTGTCTTTGAGTCGGTTTAACAGTACATGGGGTGAGGGGAGAGTTGGGGGTGAGAAGGGGCTTGCTTTCGGTCCGGAGAGAGCGGGGGGGGGGGGGGATGTAACAGGAGGCCTGCCCCCACCCCTTAGATTCCCTCCTCACCGGAAGCAGCCAGACGGATGAGACGCCAGAGATGATCCCAAAAAGCTTCCAGCTGTTCTTCTTGGAACCTACCTGGACACCAGGAGAGGGAGAGGTGGAACTCTCTTCCCAGTGTCCAAGCGTGAACGCCAAGCGAAGGTTGGTTGTTCCTCGATCCGATCTGGTAACCCTTCAGACCTTGGAATGGTCCGCCATCCGAGTCGAGGTCGCCTAGAGAGGAGAGAGTGGGGATCGTCGTCGTTGGCCTGGTTATGGGTTGTTTTTTTTGACATATATATGTAAAGAAGAAATGATTAGATTAGTGGGTTTCGGGGTTAGATGGACGAGAAGGGTAGAATGCATCACCTCGACAATCGTGAAGAAGGATCTCGGACTCACATTGGAACGTGACCCGCCTGAACAGCCGAGTAGAGTTTGATGATCCCGTCGATGTAGGTCTCCTGGCAAGATACTTCGAAGGCCAAGGCTTGTCGAAAGCTCTCCCTGACGTTCAAAGCGGTCTGGACCAGAGATGATCCGGAAGGGATGGTGACGGAGGTGGGGCAGAAGGTTGTAGCCGAGTAGATCGGATCCTCAGGTTCCTTCCTCTGAAGCCTTGAGAAGAGCATGGCGGGTAAGGTGAAGGTCTCGTCCTCGGAACCTGCTCCTCCCTTGACCTCCAGGATGGAATGGAAGATGCAGGCCTGGACAAGGCTGGCCAACGTCAAACCTTTGGACTTGCAGAAGGTGAGGAGAGTTGAGGTTTGGGAAGGGTTCAACTTGGAGAGCCTCCTCCATTTCTTGGTTGGAAGCGGTCCATCCTCCTCCTCCTCCTTGTTCGAGTCGACTTGATCGGGCTTGGGTAAGATGTCGAGACCCGTCGTCGACTTTTCGGGGGCGGGGGGGGGCGGGGGGAAGGGATCAAGAAGAGAAACAAAAGGTTTTTATTGAGCCATAAAGGGAAAAACATGGAGTAAACAAAAAGGGAATCGTTCATTCTTCTTCCAATAGTTTCTTCCCAAATCCCTGCACGCTTAAAAAAGAAGGGCAGCAGGATATTCTCAAGTCAGGAAAATCCCTCTCCCTCTCTCTCTCTCACCTGGATTCTAGCGACCTTCGCGATCTCTTGGATCCCTCTCTGACCAGGTTCGAAACCCAAGGCCTGGGAGAGGGAAGGAGGCAATCGGTCTGGATCGACTTTGAAGACGACCTCCTCCTCCTCCTCCTCCTCGATCGCTTCCAGGTGGATCTCGACCAACTTTTTGAAGAGTTTGAAGACGGCCATGGCGTCGGCCAGCGAGTGAGGGTTGGTGATGGCCAACCAGTTGACCTCTTGGTCCTGAGGATGGAAGAAGAGGGTCAGTTCGAACCTGTCCATCCTTCTGGTTTCCATGCAGAGATCCATCCTACCGTCCTCCTCCTCGCTGGAACCTACGAACTCCTCGAGGTGAACCGAATGGTGAGCCCACTCGGAATCGAAAGTGGAGGAGGTGGTGATTTCGGAAGTTTGAGGATCCAACTGACATCCCAGGATGGGTTGGATCGAACGGAGCTTGGTCCAGGATCTCCTCCACCTCTCCATCCGTTCGGTTCGGTTGGTACCCTTGGTTTCAAAGAGACGAGGTTCGAGTTGGAAGAGGGAGACCATGTCGAACGCTCCCCCTAGATGAAGGTGGGAGAAGGTCCAGAACCTTTCGACGCCTTCCAACTCTCTCCTCCAGAGTTGGGAGGGCGAAGCGGTGGTGAGATTGTCATCCTCTTTGGTCCAGATGTTTTTGGTGGGAGGAGGTGGAGAAGAGGCTGTGGTTGGGAGGGTTGGGAGGGTTCGAGACGTCGTCGTCATCTTCTGAGAACTGGGTAGGTGTGGATTAGAGGGGAAGGGTTGAAGGGGGAGGGGGGAGGGGGGTCATATAGGTTTGGCTTCAACACGGAACCCAACAAACAACCTTTGCGACGTAAACCCAAAACGGAACCTCTCCTCACTCCCTCTTCTTCTTTTGCGAAATGCGATATGCCAACCATGACAGGAAGCTGTCTCACTTGGGTCGTCACCGGTTCCACTCATCAAAAAAGGGGCTGGGATCGAGATCCCAAACCTTTCCCTCACAATGCAATTCCGGACACAGAGCCAGGTTGAGGACAGTACATTGGCGAAAAAACCCCTTCCCGCTCCTCCACACTTCTTTCACCCCCTTCCTTTAAAAAAAGGGCTTGCTCACACGGAAAGAGGGGGGGGTGGAGTCCAGAGTCAATGAGAAGGGAGGCGGTTGGTATGCATTCATCCAAGTGAGGGGAGCAAAGCCCTCCGATTAAGGTTGAACAGTATGGGGATGGGGAAAGGGGCGGGGGTGTCCAAAGATGCATGTAAGGATGAATGAAATCGGCAGGCGAGCGAGGAGAACAAAAGAAGGGACTCTTGTCACGAGTGTGGGGTTTGCTTGGAATCCACCATCTCCATCTCAAGGGAAGAGGATCAGAGGGGTGAGATGACGAGGAGGCAGGTGTTGTTCTTCCGGTCTTTCCTCCTTTGCTTCCTCTCCTTCTTCCTAGCCCTCCTCTCCTCCTTGCTCTCCTTCCTCGCCGCCCTCTTGTCGTCCTTCCTCTGCTTCCTCAGTTGCTTCTTCTGCTCCTTCGTCGTCCTGCTGTCGTCCGAGTCGCTGCTCAGCGTCGAGAAGGAACGTTGGGAGGCCATCGACTGCCTTGGGTCGATGGGTGGCGCCGGCGCCTCCGTGGTGGGCGGCAAAGGTTGTTGTGGGACCTCCTCTCCTGGGGCTCTGGCCGTCAGTCTTCCAGTGACATCCTTGACGTAGCTTTTTTATCATTATTTTCGGACGGGTTGGGTGGGTGATCAAAGCGCGGGATGGACGTGGACCCGTCAGCATGGTGCCTCACGCGTGTGCAGGATTTGGGGATCCATTCAGCGGCATGATGGAGAGGGAGAATGGAAAAGGGGGGGGGGGGGGACGAGGCACTCACACATCCAGCCTCCTGTGCGAGAAAAAGGTCTGCTGCCAAACCTCGATGGCCTCGACAACGAGGGGTTGCTTCTTCCTCTTCATCCCCTTTTCGATCGCCCTGGTGATGAAGAAGCCGGTGGCTCCCATGTGCATGGTGACGGGGGCAATGTTGGAGAGGACCTGCTGACCTCCGGTGAGCCTGCCTGCGACGACAATGTCCTCCAGGAATCTTGCCCAGTCGGCGGCCGAGACGTCATGGTCTGCGAGGATCCTTCCCGGGTAGAGGGGTTTGAAACCGTCGGCGAGGAACTTGCCGTCCGGCGGGAGCGAGATGGGGTTGAAGGGCGAGTAGGAGTGGTTCGGAGCGGGAGGACGGGAGAAGGAAGGGGCGGGAGGGTTGAAGACGTCTCCCGGGGACCTGGCAAACCTCTGCTTGAGTCTCATCTTGAATGCCTGCTGGGGAAGGCTGGAGAGGTTGGCATCCTGGGGCGTCGCGGCCCAATCCTTGGAGTGGGCGTAGGGGGATCCGTAGGCCTGGAGCGCATGCATGCTCTCGTCGGCTTGGGGCTGGCCTCCGCTGGCTTGGGCTTGATCTCTGGGTTGGGGTGGAGGGGGTTGAGCTTGGTACTGACTCTTCTGATCGGGTTGCGGGTAGTACTGCTGCTGCTGCTGAGCAGGAGGATAGGCAGCATTCTGCTGCTGAGAGTATTGGTAAGGCGGGGCGCCTTGGTGCTGCTGTTGGTACTGGGAAGGGGGTGGTTGCTGGTAGGAGCCCGGGTTGGGATAGTTAGGGTTGTTGTTGTAGTAGGACATGATAGAGGGGTTGTCACGCGAGACAGGCTGATGGGAGGGGTGAGGGGGTGAAGAAGGACGGAGGGAAAGCGAAGAGGTTGGAGGGAAAGGGGAGGAGAAGGAGACGAGTAGTCTTTATGGATGTGAAGAGTTGGGCGTCCGTTTGCAAGTAGGGAGAGGGGAAGGAGGATGGTAGGTTACGGGTCACAGTAGTATGTGTGTATGCAGAGAGAGGAGGTTGGAGTGACGAAAGAGGTAGAAAGGAGTGAAGAAGGAGGAGGAGGAGTGGATTGCATCATGGTGCCTCGCCGCCCGACCGCCCGCTTCCGAAAGAGGGGGAGGAAAGAGAGGGGTGGTGGCAGGCGATCCAAGTCGGTATCGAAGGAATGACCGAATGAGGACATGGAGGAGGGGGCCATGGGGGTTGCGCATGAAATCTCCTTGGCTTTGATCCGAGCGGCCAAGGGAGAGGAAGAGGAGGAGGAGGAGGGGGAGGAGGGAAGAAGGGCAAGGGCTTATTCGGCTCCCAGGTGGAGGAGGCAGGCAGGCAGGCCGAGCGCAGAGGAGGCTGGCCGGCAGAGTGTCAGAGAGGGAGAGACCCTCTGCATATCCATGCGAGACTGGATGAGCCGTGCATACCAATTCCGAGATTCGAAGTCACTCGGACGGTAGCTTGAGGGTGAATAAATGGAGATCGGCTCACAAGAATACACCTTTCAAACCCGAGCCACCCCAACTCACCAAGTTCGGCCGTCGGTTCGGTTTCCCAACATGCGCGAATCGAAAATCAATTCATGTTGGGATCGAATCCAACTCGAGCTTGCATGCGACCTTTTTCCAAACAAGTCATGAGTGCTCGAATCGACCTTGGATCCCATCCCGGCCACACAGCAGAATTCACCGTTCTACGCTGGAATCCGAGATGCGAGTCGAGATGGGGGATGAGTGGATGGAGGGAGGGAGGGAAGGATGGGTGGATGGTGTTCGGATCGAACTCTCTCTCTCTCTCTCTCTCTCTCTCTCTCTCTCTCTCTCTCCCTCTCCCTTCCTCTCCCTCTCTCTCTCGATGAGCACAGGGTAATCCGAATCCAAACCTGCCTCTCCCTTTCCCTCCCTCTCCCTCTCTCTCTCTCTCTCTCCCCTCTTGATCTTCGTCAAAAATGTCCTGTGGTAGGCTGGTCATAGCCACAACCACCCACACATGTGCGCGCGAGTGTGTGTGTGTGTGTGTGTGTGTGTGTGTGTGTGTGTGTGTTTGCGCGTGAGAGATTCCTCTTCCTCGTTTGACCAACCCTCGACCGTGGACATCCGAAACCCCCCCCTTGGCTAGCCAAAGCCCAAGTGGGCTACCATCCAAACCCTATCCATGGTCAACCTTGGTTCGATATCGCGCGCTCGCGCGTCAAAGAGGGAGGAGGGGGAGGAGGAGGTCCACACAGCTGGCGGGACATCCTCCTCCACCTTGGCATCACCTCGGTACAACTACGTGTATGTGAAAGCTTCTCCACCCGTTTCAGCAGGAGGAATCGAAACATCAAGAAGACACCTTTCCTCTATTCCGAGTCACGCAGCCAAATGGGGATGGGAAAGGATCCAAACCCCACCACCTCCTTTGGCTCACTGGGATCAGACGAGCAACACTTGCCCAACCCCACCTGCGATTCCCCCATCAGTCCCTTTCAAGGCCGCTCTGCCGCTGCCGCTTCGTCCCATGTCAGCCAAGGGACCATGGACGGAGGTTCTGCACCGTACCGCACTAACGCACCCTCACTCTCTCTCTCTCTCTCCCACACCACTCTGTGGCTGCAGGTGGCCAACCTTGTTTCTGTCTTTCAGCTTTGGTCACCGCTCCCTCCCTCCCTCCCTCCCTCTCTCCCAGCTGGTATTCACTCGTGATCATGCGCATGACGAAAATAGGTCGCTCTCTCCCCTTGATCCCCCCCTCTTTCGACTCTGGTCAGGCCTCTCTCTCTCTCTCTCTCTCTCTCTCTCTCTCTCTCTCTCAGTGTCTCTTTCTCTCCCTCTCCTTACAAGCTTGCCTGCATAGTCGAGGACCAACCCTTGTTCCGCATACCAAACCCGGCGCTCCCTTCCCCACCCATCCCCCTCCCCCCCCCTCCCCCCCTCCACCTTTCTCACTACATCGTGACCCAAACCCCCCTCCCTTCCACCCCATTCCCTCCCTTACCTTCCTACGTACAGCATGTACACCGTCCGATCATCACCCCTACCTCCATCCGTCCATCCACCCATCCAAGCCCACTTTCACACTTTTATGCATTCGTTTGGTACGTACAGTACATATATAGGTACATACGCAGCATCTCACCCTGTCCCCAAGCCACCCCGTAGCACCTCACGAAAGAGCCCCCTCCATCCATCCCCTCTCTCTCCTTCTCTCTCTCATCCACAGCCAACCCGATTTTTGCCACGATGACCACCGTTCAGCAGCCGTTCCAACCTTTCCCCATCCAACCCAGCTCCTCCTCGCGCTCGTTCGAGGATCGAGTCCAAGCAGAGTCGAGGCAATCGTCCTCGCAAGAGCCCCACTCGTTCGATCGCGCGACCCAAGCCACTCCGCTCAGCTCTCCCCCCGTCCAGCTCCAGCCCATCCTAGCTCAGCTGGCCGAGCAGACGAGCTTCTACGAGGTCAACATCGATCCTTCCTACGGCAGCACCATCGCCATGCCCAACGGTGGCTACCTAGGCTCGGTCATCCTCTCCTCCTGCCTCCTCCACCAGTCCCGACGTAAGCAGTCCTCCCAGGACCTCTCGCACACCGACCCGCTCAGCATCACGTTCGATTACCAGAGGCCATCCAGACCCGGGCCAGCCTGGATCGCCATCAAGTCGTTCCCAAAGGGTTCCGCCTCCAACACGGCCGTCACCGCTTACATGTACCAGGTCTCGATCGACAAGAAGGCGGCGGCGGCGGCGGCGGCGACCGAGGGTGACAAGACCACCTCCAACCCCCCGACCAAGGTGGTCATGACCATCTCGGCCAGCGCCGTCTTTGGAGACCAGTCGAAGCAGAGCGGCATGACGGTGCTGCCTCTCCACTACGGCAAGGTGCCGGACGTGGACCAGGTTCCCGTCCCCCACCCCAAGTCCTGGTACCTTCCACCGGACAAGGCGATGATCTCCAAGAGGTTGGACCTCCTGGTCGAACTCGAGACCAAGAGGAGGCCGTTCGCAGACTACTTTATCCGCTTCCACCCGACCAGCTCCTCGGTCACGCAGCAGGACGACTGGTCCGGCGACGACCAGGCGGCAATCGAGGAGGGCCAGGCCAAGTTTTGCAAAGGTAGCCGAAAGCTACCGCTGCGTTCGAGCGACTCGAGGAGGATCGACACCAAGAGCCTGCCGACGATCGCCGACTTCCGAAGGCCGGCGGTGGAGAACGTGCTGAAGAAGGACCCGGAGTCGGAGCTCGACGAGCCGGTGAGGGGATACGGCTACCCTACGACGCAACTGACGCTGAGGTTCCTCAGGACGGTGCCGGAAGGCGTCGAGTGGGTCCACACGAGCTGGAGGGAGAGCGTCATCAACGGCAGGGTCGTCTCGGACATCCGAATCGCCACCGAGGACGGCGTCCCGATCGTGATCGGCCAGATGGACAGCCTCATGTTCGACATGAGGTGGTACAAGATGTGAAATGCGCCCTTTCTCCCTCCCTCCCTCTCTCTCACACACACACTTTCGTCAACCCTATCCTTGAGATCCGCTTTGTCCTTGTGTAGAGGGGGCTTTTCATGACCCATTCCCTTCTCCGTCCTCTTCGCTGTTTCTTTTCCTTACTGTATGTAGAACACGCATGCATTCCCATGTTCGCGTCGACCGATGCGAAACCTACAAGCAAACGCATAGACGCACACGGACGAGAGGAGATGGTGGGAACGTGTTGAGCCCCACCCGCCCCCCATCCCTTGACACTATCGTTCCCACTTGAAAGTGGGACTGGATGAGTCGAAAGGGGGGGGGGGGGGGGGGGGGG
>KZ820388.1:0-12434 GCA_003144235.1 Violaceomyces palustris
AAAAAAAAAAAAAAAAAAAAAGGAAGCAAGACCATCACCTGCACATGCCTCAGATGAGAGGAGGGCCAGCGATCAGGTTTTTCCCGGGGCAACGTGGCTCGCTCTTAATTTCGCAGAGTGACCCGGCTATATAAAGTTTCTTGCGATCGTCAGAGAAAAGGAGGGTGGGTGAAGGGGAGAAAGGGAAGAAAGAAGGTGCGGATGCAATGCCAAGCCCTTCGTCGAGAGGGGTTTGTCTCCTTGGGCATACAACCTTGAAGGTCTCCTTCTCTGGGTTTACGTGCCCACGGATCAAGAGGGGCGAGCCTTGCGTCTGAGAGATGGTAAATTGACGAGGAAGGATCCTTTTTTTTTTGTTTTGTTAGAGCAGTAGTGGTTGCTCTTCTTGGACCTACAGCAGTATCGGAATTCTATCTAATATCCGAATATCCGCATCCTGATCGACAAAATCCTCTTGTGGAAGCTAATCGAAACACTTTTCGTGCAGTCGACCTCCACCATTCTTATCGCCGAGTCCGACTCTTTTCTTTTTTATCTCCGTTTTGATTTCGTCAACGATCCTCTTTTCCCCTCGGACCTTGTTGGAGCAGCCTTTTCTTCTACCCCCCTCTTTACATACCAACAAGTCTGAACAAGTGGGAATGGACTGACACCCATTCGATAAGAGCGACTTCTGTCCTCCGGTATTTCCCCAAACCTTGGTCCCGATTGGTAGGTTGGTTTCTTTGGGCAAGGTGAAGTTTGAAGTTGCGCATACCTAGAATGGGGAGGAACACCGATCCGTGCTCACTGGCGACAAAGAGGAAACTGATGGAATAGAAAGGAGAGGAAAGGAAAGGAAGAAGGAAAAATGGGGGGAGCGTAAAAAGATTCTTCGACCTGCTTCTTCGTTGCCGTAAACACTCGAACATGGGAGTAGTTAGTTGCCTTCCGGGTAAAAATTGTTTATGACCTAAAGATTGCACCATCGCTCCACCTCCACCTGCAGGTCACCTCTGGCTTCCAAGGGAGAGCAAGATCGGAGGAAAAAAGTCACAGAGTCAAGGGTAGAGGTTCCTCAACTTCCTACTGGCCCCCTCCATGCCGATCGGCGACGGAGAGTATATAGAGTAGTCAAAGAATTCCTCTCTTACCCAATTTCCACCCTCTCCCTGATCCTGCCCTCCTGTTCCTCTCTGCCTCAACGTCAGCTCCTTGCAAAATACTTTCTCCTTCCCAAAGCACAACCTTCTCTGAAAATCCGTTAGAAATGACCGTCAGCAACCAAGCCTGGGTCCTTCCAGCCGACAAGTCCAAGAGGACCGGCTTCTCCTCCTTGGAGCTCAAGAATATCGAGATCCCCAAAGTAGATGCCGATCAGGTCCTGATCAAGGTCAAGGCCGTTGCGCTCAACTACCGTGACCTGATCATCACCAAGAACCTTTACCCGCTTTTCCTAAAGGACGACGAGACCATCGCCGCCTCGGACGGTGCCGGTGAGGTGGTCGAGGTCGGTAGCCGCGTCTCCAAGTGGAAGAAGGGTGACCGTGTCGCCGGCATCTTTTCTCAAGGTCACTTGAAAGGTGGTTTCGCTGTCACCCCGGATGAGACCGACACAGGGCTCGGTGGTGGCTTGGACGGCATGTTGGCTCAGTATGTCGTTGTGAGTACCGCCAACCTGTGAATCGGACATGATACCCACCCCCTCATGCCTTGGGAACGAAATTCAAAAGAAAAAAATGCAGCTAAGAAAGATAATGGAGGATACTGATGTCTGCACCTTGTCTCTTGCCCCTGCTTCCCTCACTTCACCTTCTTAAGCTTTCGCAAGAAGGCCTCGTCCGTATTCCGTCTCATCTGAGCTACGAGGAGGCTGCGTGCCTCCCATGTGCTGCTGTCACCGCCTACAACGCCCTTTACGGAATCCCTCACGCCCAGCTTCGATCGGGTCAGACTGTCGCCCTTCAAGGGACGGGTGGCGTCTCGGTGTTCGGTCTCCAGTTGGCCGTCGCAGCAGGAGCCAAGGCCGTCATCACCTCGTCTTCAGACGAAAAGCTGGCCAAGGTTTTGTCGCTGATCCCCGAGTCGCAGAGGCACCTTGTCACCACGGTCAACTACAAGACCAACCCTGACTGGGACGAGGAGGTGATCAAGGCCAGCAAGGGGAAAGGAGCTGACCATGTCATCGAGGTCGGTGGACCCGGAACGCTTGAAAAGTCGCTCAAGGCGGCCAGGTACGGCGGCGTCATCTCCAACATCGGCTTTGTGGCCCCGGGCAAGGTCCCAGATATCACGGGCCCAGTGCTGATCAAGAACCTCATCTTCCGTGGGGTGCTGATCGGAAGCAGGGAGCAATTCGAGGACTTGAACCAGGTATTTGAGGACCACAAGATCCGACCCGCGGTCGACAAGGTGTTCGAGTTCAAGGACGCCGTCAAGGCTTACGAGTACCAGTGGAGCCAGGCTCACGTCGGCAAGGTGGTCATCAGGGTTGACTGATACGCGGGGCCCATCTCTCTCTTTCCCCCACCGCACTTCTTCCTACCATTTACTCTGTTTCCTTGCCCACACGTACCCACACTTTCACCAACTCTCCTTTCCCCTGCACCTTCCTTCTGCTTCAAGCTGTAATGTTTCATTTTTCTTTCTTGAACCTGCAATCGTCCGGACTATCTAGCATTCAATTGACGTACTCGAGGATGATCGAAACAAAACCCAAGATCGCATGCGTTCGCAAGCGATGATTCCTGCCACCCTTCGATGAGGGTCTCGGTCTTTCAGCTTGCAAGGTAGCCATGGAGCTGGCCGAGACAGCGATGATGACGCAAGGTTGGAGACTAATATTGGCCGGGTTAGCAGGGAGAGGCAGACTAGATGCTGGTGGCGGCAGTGCGGTGAGGCATGATGGCAAAAAAAAACTTTGGATACTACTCTCTGTTGAGCTTGATAACTCTCCTTAAAGGCTGGCTCGATCGCTTCTCCACAAGAAGGGCGCAAAGGTACAACGACGTACACACGTACACGTATGCATATGTATTGGATGTGTAGACGCATCCTCTTATAAGTCGTGCTTCTACAGAAGACACTGCTTGTGCCTTGATGTCCACCGTCGATCCGTAGACCAAGCGAGCTCCTCCGCTGCGACCAAGGCAAGGGAGGGGATGCCGGCTCAGAGCAGCAGTGACCGCCTCAAGGTGAGAATCGACTGAGCATTGCGATCGACTTTGGACCACTGAAGAGGTCAAGTGGCCGGAATACCATGGAGGGTCTTCGGCCTCCTCTACGCAAACCATGGTGATTCGTCACTCTGCGTCTCAAGTCGGGTGATTTTGAGGATGGAAGCCTCAATCAAGGCGGAGACCGAGAGAAGAGACGTGTCAGACTCAGGGGACCGTGATTATTATCTTTTCATATCGTGGTGAGAACGAGGGGATGGTTGAAGACCGATCAGAGGAACGAAATCCCAGCTTTCGGTTCTACTTTGTCGGATCTTGTTGCTCCCGTCTCCCGTCGGTTGAAAAAGGGGGATTGACCATCCATCCCCACTTGGTCCGCCCTAGACGAAACGACGGAAGACCGCGAACGCGACCATTTCATGCCGATGGAAGCGAAATTGGGTGAGGGAAACCCTCCTGACCATGGAAGCCCGAGCTGGTTTTAGTCACACCAACGATCGACTATTCTTGCCCCCCTCTCGTAGCCACTCCTTTAGCCATTTCTTTAGCCAAATCTTTAGCCAACCTCTCGCTCCGACATGCTCCTTCC
The DNA here is from genome assembly GCA_003144235.1 of Violaceomyces palustris. Taxonomy (NCBI): domain Eukaryota; kingdom Fungi; phylum Basidiomycota; class Ustilaginomycetes; order Violaceomycetales; family Violaceomycetaceae; genus Violaceomyces; species Violaceomyces palustris. Next base: position 3,745 of record KZ820388.1, read on the forward strand.
TACCATTCCATCGGGCAAGCGGCGGAGGAGGAGGAGCCACAGACACACGCGGCGAGAAAAGGAGGGTGGCTCGAATCACCGCCTCAGTCGATCGAATCCCTGTTCAACTCCACCTCCGTCTTCATCATCATCATCATCATCTTCATCATCATCATTGCCGCCGCTACCACATTCTTCTTTCTCCTCCTCCTGCTTTGCCACCCGTGACCACGGCCCTTGGCTGGAAGAATGTGCTGTGGTCCCCATGTCCTGACTTGTTCGAGAGCTGAACTCATCAACCTGGGCTTTGGGCCCTTTCACCTTCACTCCACTTGTGCATATATAAAGAGCTGACGACCACCTTGTCGACGTCCAAGTCCACACAACCTCTCGAAGCCGACAAACGCACAAAGAACCTTTCCTCTCTCCTTCACCTTCCGTGTGTCTTCCTCTCTTCATTCTGGCCTTTGCACCTTCCACATTCCCTCCTTCCTTTGTTCAATCCGGAGGCTCACACCATTCGCCCTATCTTCCCATCATGGCCTTCATTCGTGACTCCCTCCTCATCACTGCCGCCATGATCTCGGCAAGGGCTCTTGCCGCTCCCACCACGGCGTGCTCGGTTCCAAACGGTGCCTACGGTCACCTCGAATTTTCCGAGTATGTAGCTGTCAGCACCGGCCAGGACGGGACTTTGATCGTCGGAGGAAAGCCCCGATTGGTGGGCTTGGCCCAGTGCGGTCAACCCTTGTCAACAAGCCCAAAGGGATACACTGCAGAGTACCGAGGCTACATTGTCGATGCTCTTGACCAGGATCAATGTCTTACCGCCACCAGCTCCAACTCGGACGCCACCTTCACCTTCTCGCCTTGCAAGTTTGACTCCAAGGGCCAGGTCCAACCAGTTCAGGCATTCGGATGGGACTGGGACTATGCCAGGTGAGCCCTTCTCCTTTCGCTTTCTTCCCCATCGCACGTGGTAGCTGGGTGACCCCAGTCTGACGAGATCCTTCCATTCTCCAAACTTGGGGAACAGATACTTCAATGGGAAGAACGTCTACTACGCCGGGCAGACACCAGGCTTCATCGACGCAACCAACCCGGTGCCTTTCTCTTTCGAGGCGGCCGATGGAGCCTTGGGTACCCTCGAGGCAAAGTACAACCCTTCCTCACCAACCACCAGCAGCCACCTGACGCTCTCCGTAGTGTATCAATCCTCGTACCCCGGGGTGGATCCGCAGATCAGCTGCACGACGCTCAAGTCCGGACAGCTGCACTTTGAAAACTCGACCTACAATGGTCCGCTCAACGCTCGCCTTGAAGCTGACCCGGAGACATCAGACTCGTTTTTCTTCGAGCAGTGCATCTCTAGCCTCATGGGTTACGACAACAGCGGTGCGAAGAGGTACGGAAGATTGCGACTCTCCAGCGACCTGACCGACGGCCAGTACAATTGCCTGATCGATCAGGCAGGCATCTCGACTTACCCGAACGGAACCCTCTCGGCTTCCGACTGGATTGACGGTTTCATCACTCAGGAATGCGATGACGCGGACAACTACATCCAGAGGTCCCAATTCTTCGAGTACGACACCGTTTCCAACGAGGTGGTCCTGATCGCCTACACGGCCAATCAGACCGACCGACCCGCGGTCTTCTCCTGGTACACTCAGCTCGACTACGACCGCGAGTTCAACGTCACACAGTACGTCTGGAACCCCCACGGGATCGGAGCCGCTTTCGTGACCCCCGAACAGCTCGAGACCCACCCCGCTGGCACAGTCACCTTGGTATGAAGTGGGATCCGTGCTTTTCCTTGGAATCCCCCCCCCCCCCCCAACCCCCCCCCCCCCCCGGTCCCCCATCATACTGTATCCCTAGCCTCCACCTACCAGTGCCATTATAGAAATCGCAATCGCCTCGACACTGGATGTACATCCGTAGCAGGCTTTTTCAATGAATTTCATGATTCCAGTCAAACCAAACTGGGAGAGAAGAGAGAGATCAATTACTGTTGGAGTAGACCAGCCAACCAATCTGTGATGCAGCGAATCCACTCGGAACCGAAAACACTTGCTTTGGGAGTTTCCTCCCTGCCATGTATGTACAGTACAGTACATCCGTTCGTCTATCCCTCGAGCATGAAGCCAAGAACCGCACAGGAACAGCATTCACGACAGGGTCATTGTGGAGGCGTAACGGAGTTGGTGGAAGGATGAGCTCGGGAAACTCGAAGAGAGGAAAGGAGGGTGGAGGGACTGATTCCGGATCCGAAAGCACGGGTTTTGGTCGTTTTCGGCGGAGTCGGCGGATCTGAGGAACTGACATTTCACTCCTTTAGGTTGGAAGGGGCAAAAAAAATAAAAAAAAATAAAAAAAAATGAAAAAGAGGGGGGTTTTAATCTTTTTTGATTTTTCCCCCCTGAATCTCTCTTTTTTTTTTTCCCCCAAGGAGTGAGACCCCAGTCTTTGGTTCGAGGGTTAGTCGCTGAGAGAGGGAAAGCGAGTAAAGGAATCATGCATCCTTCCTTTCCTTTCTCTTCCTTTCAGGAGGGAGGTTGCTTAATGAAAAGCATGAAGAAAAAAAAGGACTTTGTAAAGGGGAGGGGGAGGACATGTCTGGATCAATCTGTTCGTGCGTCCACTTCTCTCTTCCTCCATTTAACGATCACGTTCAGTTCATTACGGTGACATGTCCATGAATTCATGGGATCCTTGAGGACTTTGTCTCGAAGTGGTTTGGGAAAGGGAAGGGGGAAGGGGGATGTTGTGTGGAACCAAGTCGCAGCGAGTCGTTCCGGAATGAATGGGTGAGACCGTGCGAGGGGAGAGAGATCCTTCGGAACCGAGCTTTTGACCTTCCCATCTGGGTCGAAAGGGCCGCGGGTAGGGCTGAATTCGAGATCACCCCCCCCTAGTCCCTCCCCCCCCCCCCCCCCCCCCCCGCCCCCCCCCCCCCCCCCTCCCCCCCTCCCCCTTTCATGCTCAAAAGGTTTTCAGACCCGAGTTTGGAACGCCATGGAACCCACAAGGGGATGGTGCTCAGGGAGAGTTGGGAAGGAGGTTGCGAGATCCAATGGGAAGGGAATGTCTCAGTTCTCGAACCATGAAGCAGTCCAGCCCACCACACATGACCAAGGCCAAGATGGTGGGGAGAGAGTTAGAGGCTCTCACCTCTCCTCCTTCCTCCTTCTTCCTTTCCCAAAATCTTGAACTGGCGAGAGGACGACCGTGACCTCACACTGACATTCGAAGTCCCTCCGGAAGGAAGGGTCCGGTTGGTTCGAGGGATCCTTACCAGCTACCTCACTCTCCCCTGGTTGGGTCTGCGTATAAATATAACCAGGAAGTCAGGGTCAACCGACATAGTGACCCCCATCCCTTCTTCCCCACCCCTCATCCTCTCTCTCTCTCTCTCATTCTTCCACACACTCACAAAACCACTCCCTCCGATCTCCGCTTCGGACCTTTGCCCCCAATGTTGGTCAGTAATCGAAGCTGGACGTCCATCGTGGTTCCACCCCTCCCTTCCACCTCTTGCTGGGTTCGATGCACTTCAATCACCTTGGATGCGAACAAGGGCTGACGCTTCCCCCATTTTTCCTAATTTTTTTTTCCACACCCCCCCCCCCCCCCCGCCTTCGTCGGTTTTCCCCTCACCGCCCAACCGGAACAGAGAATCTTCCTCTTCCTCGCCACCTTGACCGTCTTGCTGGCCTCAAGCGCTCTCGCCAGCTCGTTCATCACCGGTTTCGACGACAACTTTTGCAGGAACAAGAACAAGGGCTCGAACATCAGGACGCACAGCTGTTTCCAGTTCAATGCTCACACTCTCAGCGTCAACGTCCAGACGCCCGGAAGTTACCAGTTCTGCAGGCTGAACGGGTGCCAGCAGTGCGAGGCCGCCTTCCACCTCGAAAGGGGTGCCTGCTACGACAACGACCCTGCCAACAACGCAGGGAGAGACTTCAAGTCTCTCTACTACATCGGTTGAAACGGCTTGGAAAGGGAGAAACGAAAAGGGGGGGGTGGGGGAGGGGAGGTTTCAGCTAGTTGGTTGAAAAAGGCATGTTTACGCTTCACTTGTGTACCCAAAGTATTTTGATGATCGACGGATGAGTAAATCTCTCTCTCTCTCTCTCTCTCTCTCTCTCTCTCTCTCTCTCTCTCTCTCTCCCCCCGCCATCCGTACGAGTCGCCGGGGATTCTCAATGAGGGGAACCAAACGAGGTTCAGAGAGACTTGGTTGGGGAGACGGAAAAAAAATCCCCACCGGGACCCTTTGTCGGTTACCCGTGTTCTAGGCACTATCCAAGGCTGAGCTCGATCCCGGAATAATAATTATTAAAAAAAAAAAAAAAAAAAACCACGGTTGAATCGTCGGTCTTGGCGTAGTCTTGGGGTTGGAGAAGCCAACAATTGTTCGGAAGGTGCCTCAAAACCAAGAACAAGAAACAAAAGAATAGAGTCCGAGCGTCGCCCACAGGAAGAGAGGAAGGTGAGTCTGATTGGTTCGGTTCTTGTCTCTTCTTCACTCAAGGAGCGAGACTGAGTCTTTGGAACGCGGGGATTGTGGGGACAGGGAGAGTGTGTGTGTGTTTGTGTATCACAGTACGCCTCATTCTCTTCGTTTGAGAGGGACTGGTAGGTTCCTTGATGAAAAGCATGAATCCTCAGGATGGAGGACATGATCCGGTCGATCCGTTCGTGATCCTGCGGGTATTTCCAATTAGTGTCCCTATTTTCTTTTTAATTCATTTAGCGTTCACGCTGCTCATTACGGTACGATTCCCGAAGAGGGGATGGTGAGGTCTGCCTTGAACTGGTGTGGGAGGGAAAGTGGGGTCGCACCGTGGAACGACTCGCAACCCGATTCGGTCTAGGTTTTGCTTCTCACCCACCGGCATCGATGCACCTACGTAAGTCGCAGGCAGACGAGGATGTAGCTCTTCCACCGAAGTGGCACTCGCTTTTCAGGGTTCTCGCCTGACAAGGAGACAGGTATCCCAGGCAGAACCACTGTTACCCGTGTGAGCCCTCCTCCCACCTCGAGAGGAGAGCTTGCTACGACAACAACCCTCACAACTAAGGGAGGACTCGACCTCATCTCGTACCCTCTCATTCCCCCTTCTTTTCCCCCTTTCCTTATTTTTGGATTCTCTTTCCCCTCTTCTGCTAGAGCCTCCTTCTTACGCTTACAATCATGCTCGATAGAAGCCCAAGGAGGGAACTTTGGATCCCCCTCTCCACTTCGCAGTGTTGGACCATTCGTCCAGTTGGGCGGACCGAGATGCCAGAATCCGAACCCGATCGGTTCCAGATCGCGCATCGGATCAGCGTCTTGAGGGGAGAAGGGCGGGATCTTCTCGGATAAAGAGTCCGAAGAGAGTTGGACAGGTTCGCGTTACGTAATCCGAGCTCGGGCTCAAGAGAAGGATCGACGGTGAATTCTTCTCTTCCTTGCACCTCGGAGGCTCGTCTTGGCCATTGGGGCGGCGGTGCAGTTAGGAGTCCGCACTCGAGCGCACCCCAAAGTCTTGTAAAAAAAAAATTCTTCTCATACGACCTTACACCCTTTGATCGGATCAGGATCTCACGAGTTGAGAGGGGTTTTCCGGTGTCAAGAGGTGTGTCAAGGGATTCTTCACCTTTCTTTCGTCCTCTCATGTTGGATGGCAATCCACGGATTCTAGTTCCCAGGCCGCCGATCACCCTCCCTCCCCTCCTCAACCCCAACTTACGTGGCCTGTTCCTTGGATAACGTGACGGAAGCCTCTCCCTCTCTCTCACTCTCTCCTCTCCTTCCCTTCCCTTCCCTTGCCATCCCTTCCCTTCGCTTCCCCATCTCGCCTCGATTCCTTTCCGACGTCTCCGTCCTTGACTTGCTTCATTCGCTCCGCATCTACTGTTATGATTCATCTCTTTGGCTCCCTCCCTGACCCTGCCTTTCTGTGGATCCCTTCTCAAGACAGGGAAGGAACGGGAATCTGACTTGCCTGGGCTGGGCCCCTCCAAGAAAAGAAAAAGAAAAAGAAAGGAAGAAAAGGGAAAAGAAAAGTCCAAGGTTGCGCGAGAAAGAACGAGCGGGGAGCCGACCGGGGGGGGGGGGGGGCAAGGGGAAGCGCGCGCCGCCCCACTGACCGGGGGTTCTGCAACTCGGACTTGTTCACAGTAGGGAGGGAAGAGGTCCAGAGCGGTTTGTTGAATAATGTTGTTTCTACTGCACGACCTAGGGGAGGGAGGAACTCCACACAGCCCATCCGTGGGCCACGGTTTTGCCCTGTTTTTCGGTTTCAAAAAGAATCCCATAGTCGGAGGTGGGCGTTCTCTTCCCTTCGACTTGATCGGGATGAACTCACTCGCACTCGTGAAAGGAAAAGCTCACTCTGACCTCTGATCGGCACTGACTCTTTTTCCTCCTTGTTCCTTTCGATCCAAGAGAGTCAAAGGCAAGTGGAGTGAGTGAGTGAGTGAGTGAGTGAGTGAGTGAGTGTGTGTGTGTGTGTGTGTGTGTGTGTGTGTGTGTGTGTGTGTGTGTGTGTGTGAGTGTGTGTGTGTGTGTGTGTGTGTGTGAGTGCGCGCGCGCGTGCGTTTATCAGAGAGCCAAGTGCAACCAACACGACTCCAACGCCCTCCCAGACAGATCGGGGTCGGGAGAGGGAAGGATGGAAGTCAAGCTCGATCACGAACCTTGGTGGGTTTCCGATCACGATCAAGGCCGAGAGGAGATCCAACACGGACGACTTGTGAGCTGTGACTCTCCTTTTTTTTTTTTTTTTTTTTTTTTGGGTCATGATTAACAACCGCTATTGTTATCGTTCATGCGTTGATGGATTCTTTAATCATTGTCCTTGCTTGCCAGTCGCACATGAGCTCGCCCACCGCTTCCCTCGCGCATCCCCCTTTCGAATTGCGATTCGCTCCTTGTTTCCCTATTTCCTCCCCTCCGCGCATTCGATTCTCACTCGTGACTTTGGTGGCACGTAGATGGGGAGAGGTGTGTTGGATTCGACCGACTTGGGGATCCAGATCACGCCTTGTAGACTCTCTCTTGTTCCACAACCCTCTGTCGCGAGAAACCGGTCAGCTCGGTCGAGTCAAGAGGGGTCTTTTTCTTCGTCCTCATTCACAATCCAAATCGTCTCTCATTCACGATTCACTTGCGCATGCCGTGCTCGTGTTTGTGTGGTGGATGTGCGCGAGTGCCAGTACAGGCAAGCGGTACGCACACCCACACCCACAGTCAAAGTCCCAGCCGGTGCGCGCACACACACACACACACTCACACTCACACTCACACTCACACTCACACTCACACTCACACTCACACTCACACTCACACTCACACTCACACTCAACTTTCAGTTTCAGAGTGCAGAGACTGGGTCAAGGTCCAAGTGGTATAGGGAGGGGCTCTGCGCGTGTTTGTCAGAGTCATCGTGCTCAGGTCACCCCCTCTCTCCCTCTCCCTCTTGTCGCCCGCTTCGCTCCGCTTGGGGAAACTCGCACCTTCTCGGCCTCGGGTCTGTGGCCTGCTCGACCGACAAGAGCCCCCCAGCCTTTTCTCTCCGACTCTACCTCTTCGCAACTACGAGCATGCTTCTGTGCGTCGCTCTCATCCATACCACTTCTCTTCTCATCGTGTAGATGTGCGATGCGCCATCCTGTTGCGAGTCGCGGTTGGGAGTCACAGTCAGGAGTCATGAGTGTTCAGTCTGGGTGGATACGGTCGTGAGCACCGCGTATGGACTCACACTCAACTCGAACTTCCATACGGTCACTGTTGCGTATCCAGCATGTGCATACATGCAGTACACTAACTGCACATACAACGATACTGTTCTGGCCCCCCGTTCACTCGCATTGGGACCTTGACTGCGCTCCAGGCCCTCCTTCACCCCCCCCCCCCCCCCCCCCCCCCCCCCCCCCCACGGATCTCTCTGCAGCTCTCTCCTTCTCTCCTTCCAATCTCGTCTCTCTGGCTCGACCACCTCTCTGCGTCCCTCTCCGTGCGCTTCTCCCTCTCGCTTTCTCTCCCTCCCTCCCTCCTTTGCTCTCACCCACACGGCAGCCAAACACACAACCGCCGTAGCTTCATCCCGTCGTGCTCCTCTCCATCCCAACACCTTCCTCGCACCCCCCTCCCATCACCACCGAGCCCCATCCACTTCCACACCTTCGCATCCACATCCACATCCACGCACCCTCTCCTCCTCCTCCTCCTCCTCCTCCTCCCCCCCTCCTTTCCTCTCCCTTCCTTTCCTTTCTCTGGCCTCCGCTCCCCTTTTCTTCTTCATCCCTTCGCACTTTCTCTCCCTCTTCCCCCTCTATCCTGGATCTACCTCTTTCCTTTCGGTTCGATTCGTTCCCCCCGCCCCCAACTGCAATTCTCGTCACCCCAACCGACGCTAGCAAATCCAGGTGAAACATCCGTTGCTCCCCTCTCAACTCGCCTGCTCCAAAGCCACCTTCCAGCTTCCACGCAACGCATCTGCCCCGCTCTCGCCCTCCGGTCATCAACTTTCGATCCATCTCTGTATCATCAGGAAATCCTCTTCGGCTCTCACCAAGCTCTGGAATCATTTCTTTTCACCGATACCAACAGAATCCCACCCATCCTACCCAAAGCAGAGCCATCCAGTCAACCTCTCACTCTCCTTCTACTCTCTCTCCTCTTCCTCCAAGGAAATCAAACCTTTCTCTCTCAAAAA
>KZ820390.1:0-12410 GCA_003144235.1 Violaceomyces palustris
CCCCCCCCCCCCCCCCCCCACCCCCTTTTCCTTCCCTTCCTCATGCTCACGCAACCTCTCTCTTTCCTCAGCAAAAGCGGACAAAAATAAAATCAATCCACTGATTGCATCGGTCAATCCTTCCAACCCTTTTTCTTTGAACCTTCCTCTTCTAGCATCCGATTCCTGGGTTAAGGTCAACACGAAACGCCCCAATCTACTGCACGCATCTTTAAAGTACTAATAATAAAGTGAGGGGGGAGGGGTGAGGGGTTTAAAAAAATGGAGACAGAGAAGCGAAAGGGAGAAGACGAGTCTTTACGGAAGGGAAGCAGAAAAGAAAAAGAAAAGAAAAAAGCATCAGAGTATCGCATGGCCCCGCTTCCCCCAAACCCCCTCTCACCACTTGCAATTCCGCCCGCAAATTTTCAGATCCGTGTTCATCTCAGACGCCGTGACTCAACCCAGTAAAGGAAAGTACGAGACCATCTACAATCACACTCCCACACTCATCCACACCTCTGTCCCTAGCCCCTCTTGTACCATTTCAAAGCAAAAGTCCCATGGCTCTCTACTCTCTCCCTCTTATCTGATCACCAGAAAGACCCAAGTACGAGAGTGGAGAAAAAAAAGGAAGAAAATGTGTAATAAAATCTGTGCAATAAAAAAAGAAACTAATGAAGAAAGGAGGATTCGTTCCTCACATTCTAGGCGCACAAGTGCTCGTCTTCATCAGACGAGATCGAGATTGGAAGGTCATGATCGCCAAAGTGCTCGGTCTTGGGAGGGGGAGGTTGGTGCTGGAGGACGATCAAGTCGCTTTCGGGCCGGCTTGGCGGATCACGGCCTTTGCCATCGTCGCCTCTCCTCCTCTTACCGGCTCGTCTGGACTCGACCTGACGCTGCTGCTCCACGATATGATTGGCGACCAAAGCGTCGACCAGGGAGAAGCCCAACTGGGTAGCCAGTGGGACGGGGACTGCGTTTCCGATCTGACGATGAGCGTCACGAAGCCCTTTCGGTCCGGAGGTTCGAAAGACGACGGCGTCGGGGAAACCCTGAGCCCTGGCGTGCTCCCTCACCGTCAGGATCCTCGCCTGAGCCGGATGGAGAACGCTACCACTCTTGGAACTGGGGTCCAAGCTGGTCACGGCGACGCAGTGGTGAGAGTCGTAGGAGGGACGACGAAAGCTGTCGACGTAGTAGGCCATGGATTCCGAGATGGAAGAGGTGGAAGAGAGACCGTAAGGGCAGAGGTGAGGTTTGCTGACCCTGTCGGTGGACCAACTCTCCCAGTTGGCGTTGGGGATCAGGGGGACGTTGACTACCCTCTCGACCTGATTTTTTTCCCCCATCAATCGAATCACAGATGGGGGGAAAAGGATGTGAGGGTTTTTTTTTCGGTTGAGGGTTTTTTTTTTTTTCTCCCGCCGTGTTACATCCTCCCGAACACTCACAGCTTCTTCATTCAGGCACCTGGTCTGATGCTGAAGGACGGTGGATGGATTGGAGATCCTCACCATCCTCTGGAAGCTCGTCTTGGGCTCGGTGAGGTAGGGTTGCTCGAAAGGTCCTACGGCTCCAAGCGACCTCTCGACCCTGTAGGAAGGGATGCCGTAGATCTCTTGCCTCTTCCTCCTCTCTGCCAACTCGGGGTCGGTGACCTGAGGGTAGATGACGTGGGGGTCCTGCCAATCGAACTGGGGCAGGTCGGAGATGGCGTCACCGATCGTCACTGGAGGCAAAGGTGCCGAACCGTTGTTTCCACTCGTCGTATCATGAGAGGCTCTGCAACGATTCCCTAGACCGTCCAACCAGCTCGGAGTGCTTGCAGGCTGACCTCGGAAGACGTGCGTGGGTGAAGGAAGCTCTGGAAGACGATAACCATCCTTGGCTCCCCACAGGATCAGCCTCCTACGAGATTGAGGAACGCCGAAAGATCCGGATTGAACCACACCAAACGTGGTAGAGTAACCCAGAGAGAGGAGGGAGAGCGTGATCAATTTCAGGTAGCCCTTTTCGTGATCGCCAACCTTGGAATCCAGAAGTCCTGTCACGTTCTCGAAGAGGAAGAAGCTGGGTCGGAGAAGTTCTACCCAGCTTTTTTTTTTTTTTTTTGGGGGAGGGGGGGGGGATAAAAGAATGGATTTGAAAATGTGAAAGTCTCAGCAAGTGTTGGACCCAAGCATGTGGGCCGCTTTTCTGCAAAGAAAGAAGGAGAGGTTGGGGAGGGGCCGACTCACCTGAGCATGTTGGCGCACAACAGGTTTCTGGAATCCTTCGACTCGTTCCCTCGATGACCCCTGGAGGAATTCTTGTTGAGACCTGAAAAGCCCTGGCAAGGAGGACCTCCCACGAGGATGTCGACCTCTCCCCTCCTTGGTAAGCCTCCGTCTTGGTCGTCACCACCCCGGAGGAACCTCTCTAGCAAGGAGCTCACGTCCGAATGAAAGAGCTCTGTCGAAGGGTGATGGTATCCGAAGGTTTGCAGGGCCTCTAGGTCTGAATCCACGGCCCACCTGGTCTTGACGACGTCCGAGAAGGCCAACCCAAGAGAGAGACCTCCGGAACCGCAGAACATGTCCAGGCAACTCAACCGATCCCTCCTGCAAAGGTTGAAGAGGTCCTTGCTCTGACGCTTTTGATCCCAGCAAAATTCGCAAAGCTTCAGAGCTTTGGAACCGGACAAGGAGGTTGCGGATCGATCGAGATCTTCAGGATGGACGAAGAACTCGTCCCTCCTGGAGAAATCCTCAAAGTGGATGGTCGTGGCCTGGTCGAGAGGAGGAGGGTGGGGTGTTAGGATCCGGACGAAACATTTGCCTCGGATCGAGAGTCGACAGATCTTTAGCGAGTCCAGGTTCAGGAACCTCTTTGTCGGGAGGAGTCGGAGCTCGTCCTTGAAGGGGAGCTTGGAGAGGTTCCTTGGAGTAGGGTTACCGTAGGGGTTCACGATCTGTTGGGGAAGGGGGAATACGGAAAAGGTGGTGAGAGGTTCGAAAGGTAAGGATGAGCTAAGGGGTCGGGATAGTGTTGAAAAGAAGAGAGAAGAGTGGGAAAAAAAAAGCAGAGGAGAGAAAACGAAGAAAGGAAAGTGCAAAGATGGGGTGGGGTTCGAAGGGAAAGGGGTTGGTCGGTTGAGGGGGAGAGAGGTCAGCTACCCACCTTGTCGGCCTGTCTTTCAAACCTCCTCAACTTGATCGACGCAACACCTCCACCACCGTCGCTCTCCAAATCCACCAGCTGGAAAATGTGAAAAGGAAGGTTCTTCCCCTCGGGCAGAAGGTAGAGGAAATCGTTCAGATGGTATTGAACGACCCCTCTCGCACTGCTGCAGGAGAAGCCTTTGGCATGCTCCTCGGTAGCTGGGAGAAAAGCGATGGACTTCTCCTCCTTCGGAACCTTCTCCTCCTCACGTTGACAGAGGTACTGAGATAGGGTCACTATCGAAGGTCGAGTCGGATCGTAGAAGAAACGCAACCTGAAGGTCCCCTTGGCCAGCTTTTGGAGGCCCTGTGACCCCTCCTCGGTGGAAAGACGACCTAGAAAAGTATCCGAGGTGAGGAAGAGCTCGTTGGGAAGGGCCGATTCCGCTAGGAACGATCGCAAGGCTGCCGAGATGAGGATCCTACCTCTGTTTCAGGGGGGTTTGAACGATGTTTGGTTACGCGAAGGGGGGAAGGGGGGATAGGAGAGTTAGAATCGTCGCTCACGTCACCCTCCTGACCGAGAAATCCTCCTGCCTCTCTCTTCTTTTTCCTTCTCTCAAGATGGGCAACTTTGGATGAGATAAGGAAGGGGGGGAAAGGAAAGATGAAATGAGAGAAGGGGAAGCTCTTCGAGAAAACTCTCACCTCACCATCCCTTCATCCCCTAGATGATCGACGAGGAGAAACTCTCCCGAGCTGGAGTTAAAGACCAGGACATCTCCTACCCGGATCGAATCCACTTCGAAGAGGGGAACGATTTGGAACGAGTTGCCATCCTCTGCATTCGGCTGGTTCCGAGGAGGAGGTTGGTACCCTGCTCGGAAATCCGAACCGGAACCTAGATCGAGGATCTCCCTTCCCATCATCCCCTTTTCACCCACCAAACCAATCCCCGATCGAGCGAACCTCGTCTCGTTTCTGGCTCGATTCGGATCTCCAAAAGTTTGAAGGACGACGTGGTAACCATTCCTCACCCCCATCCACCTCAGGATGTTCGAGATCCCTTCGCTGACCGTCACCAAACCAGCCTTTTGGGACTTTTCCTTACTCGTAGACCGAGGAGATTCCTCGGTCTTGAAAGGTACGTCCTTTCCTACCGTCTTCTCTTCAGACATGCACGCCTTCCCTACCTTGCTCCCTTGCGAAGGGGTGGTTTCACTTTTCTCTCTCTCTCTCTCTGTGCAGTTTCCTTTTTGCTTTCCGTTCCCTTCCAAGTTTTTTTTTTTTCGGAGGGGATAGAGTTGAAAGGAGAGGAGAGGTGAGGATCGGTTCTTCCTTGCTACAGGTTGTTCACAGTCGGTTTTTATACATATTTTAAAGCAAGACAGAAGGGTGAGTGGGAAGCGTTGAAGGGCGGAAAAGAGAAGCTGAACAAAATGAGGATGAAAAAAAAAGAGTGGATTTCTCTTACAACTCCCCAACCCCTTTTTTTGGGGGGGGTTGAAGGAGGAGCGCAGGACCCCTTTTTCCATCTTCCCGCATTCTTTCCACAAAAAAAGGAAAAAGAAAAAGGCTTGCTTCCCTTCCCGCCCACACCAAGAGAGGGAGGGGGAAAAGAACGAGCGTGGGAGAAAAAGAGAAGACTTTTTTTCCCGTTTCTTTTCTCTTCTCTGATCTTTGAAGTGAATCAGGTTTGCATACCCTTCTCTTCTCCTAGGAATGGCCAAGGAGACTCGGGTGGGAAAGGGGGGGGGGGGGGAGGAAGAAAGAATCAAGCGACATCCATCTTGGTATCCTCCGACTCTCCACCCACTTGGAAACCCTCCGAGCCGATGGGAACCTTTGATCCAAGCAGGGAAGCGATCTCCCTCCTGTTCCTCTCCCTTCCTGCTGCCCTCTTTCCGTTCCTGATCCTCTTGAGCATCCTCTCCCTGTGACTCAACTTGGATTCATCTTCCTCCTCCTCCTCCTCCTCCTCCTCCTCCTCCTCTTGGCTGTCGCCACCCTCTTCCCCCTCCTCCTGAGCCGCCGAAAGAGGTTTTCCATCCGCACCGACTAGGCCGGAGGAGGGCTTGGGTCTCTTTGCGACCCTCCGAGCGATCATCTCGGCCGCGGAAGGGGTCTCGATCTTGGGCCAATTCGTCAGAGCAGAGTAGAGGCAGATGGCGTTCAGCTTGGAAGCATCCACCCTGGTCCTCAAAGACTTTGCCAAGCTCTCCTCCTCCGAGTTGATCATCGAGATGAGCTCGGAACCTTGGCAGGTCAGGGTTGCATCGACGAGCTGTGTTGGGTGGAGGAGACGAGTTGCAAGGGAATAGATGTCTTGGATCAGCAAGAAGATCTCCATACTCCATTCACTCAGCCCCTTTGATCAGACAACCCAACGTCGGAGCGAAAAGAGCCTCCCGGAGGGGGGGAGGGGGGACGAAGGAAAGTTTTATGCTCAAATCGTCGCCAGAGATAGAATTCTCACCTTGTCGCCGTCCAACTCGAACAGCCGAAGCGTCTTGACGGCCTTGGCCTCTTGCTTGTCCTGTGGAGCGAACTCATCCCTCGTATCGCAACAAGCCCAGACCCTTGTTGGACTGGTTTCGCTGGCGGCTTGGATCTTGAGGTCGAGGATAGGTGCTCCCATCTCTATCGGGACGATGCTGTCCGAAATGTCCCTCTCAATCGCTTTCCCCTGACTTCCTTCGCCGTCGCCGGGGAGCAAGAGCGAAGAAAGGGGTAGGAGGAAGAAAGCGGTCGAGCCCTCGAGCGTCATGAGGATCCAGCCTTTACCCTCCTGCTCAAAGTGTTCCAGCCTCGTGATGGCGAGCGTCGGTTCGGTCTCCTTCGAGTACTGCTGAGCCTTTGGAGTGGCAACCCCGTCCTCCCCGTTCTCTTCCTCGTTCTCGTCCTTCTTTTCCCCTTCCGCGCTCGATTTTCCTTTGCTCTTATCCTTGCCCTTGCCCTTGGCCTTGCCCTTACCAAAGTTTCCCGGGTTCAATCCCATGTTCTCTCTCCTCTTCTCTTCCTTCTCCCTGACCAGGACGTAGCCTTTCACCGCCCTCTCCACGTCGTTGATCGACCTGCACCTGGGCCCCGAGGAGGATGCCGCTCCTTCCAAGGAGGATCCCGAGGCCTCTGGCAAGTTCCAGACCCTGATCGACTTTCCTCCGTCCGAGCTGAGTAGGACCGAGCCTTCGGCCTTGGTTGGATCCGTGACGATCTGCAAGGCGCCTACGAAGCTCTTGGATCCCATGAGGAAGCGTTCCACGACATGGGCGGCCCTCCTGACGCCCCACCTCGAGATCCTGATGTGCTCGTCCCTATCCGAGGTGACGATGAAAGTGGGAGGAGAGGAGGGGTCTTTGGAGTGGATGAAGGTAAGGTCGGTGACCATGCTGACGTGTCCGAGGATGATCCTCATCGTATCGTCCGAAGAAACCTCATCGTCCTCGTCCTTCTTGACCACTTGGGTCTCTTCTGTTTGAATGTGCGTCTTTGTTGAAGATGGATCGAGCTCGAAGCTAAGATGAGAGGGAAGGGGATTGTGGGGAAAGTCAAAGGGTGGGGGGGGGGGGGGGGGGGGCAAAAGGGAGAAGGGGTGTACAGGGAAAAGTTGAGAGGTGAAGATGAACAGAAATGAGTGAGATAGCGGGTCGTGGAAGGTTCTCTCTCTCTCTCTCTCTCTCTCTCTCTCTCTCTCTCTCTCTCTCTCTCTCTCTCTCTCTCTCTTTCTCTTTGTGACTGTCCATCCTTCTCCTCTCGACTGCTCTTCTTGCCCACTTACGATCGAATGTCGCCAAACTTGTCGGCGGCGACAAGCTCCTGGATCTGGGATCCGTGAAGAGGTGGGAGCCACTTTAGGATGGCGGCACGCTTGGGAAGGGGTTTGACAAGGATCTCCTGGCCAGGTTGGAATGCGTGGTTGGGCTTGGTGGGATCGATGCGGAAGACCCTGAGGAGCTTGTCGTCACCCGTGATGGCGAGGAAGCAAGAGTCGTGGGAGAAGGCGGCGATCCTTGGGAAGGCGATCTCTGTTGGGGTGGTGGTGGGAGAGGAGGCGGAGGAGGAGGAGGAGGAGGGATCTTGATGAGGTTGTTGTTGGTTGACTTGCTGGACCAGGATGGAGGTGTCAAAGGTGGATAGGATTCGGGATGAAGAGGGGTCGGAAAGGGAGGCCTTTTTGGCGGATAGGGCGAGGAGGAGGCCCGAGTTGGAGATGGCGATGGAATGGATGGGCGGGATGGATTCCTTCATGGTTGGGAGGATCTGCGGTTGTTCCGAACGAGGAAGAGGAGGGGGTTGGAGGTCGGAAGAGATGAGGGAGAGAGGGAGAGATGGAGGGTTTGAGAAGGAGCGAGCAGGGCTACGAGATGCTTCAACCGAGGAGAGAGGTTCAGTCCATATTGGAGGAACCTTGACACCGACTTCCTACCATCGAATACATCGAATCCTACGGGGGGGATTCGATCGTGGGATCGGGCAAGTCAGACTCAGAGACTCTTCCTTTTCTTACTCTCTCCTTTCTCGTTTCCCGTTTCTTCTTTTCTTTCCCTGCTTGTTCAACTTTTTTCGTTGATCGATTTTTTGTTCCCCCTCTTCTTCTTCTTCTGCATGCTTTTTCTCTCTCTCCTTGCCTTCCGCTCGCCTCGGTTTGACGTGACTGCCTCCTTCCAACTTCTTCACCCTTTCTTGGCTGGGTCACGTGCAACGATGCTAGAGGTCGGTTCGTGTCGGTCTCGTGGCGATCCTG
Organism: Violaceomyces palustris; assembly: GCA_003144235.1. Taxonomy (NCBI): domain Eukaryota; kingdom Fungi; phylum Basidiomycota; class Ustilaginomycetes; order Violaceomycetales; family Violaceomycetaceae; genus Violaceomyces; species Violaceomyces palustris. The sequence continues at coordinate 7,870 of KZ820390.1, forward strand.
GTCAACTTGGTTTGGCGAGTGAGAGCCGGCCACCAAGATGTTCCAATTCGGAATCCTTCGAATCTCGACTTGCCCAACCGGGACGAGGATGTTTTCTCATCCGATGCGTGAAACAGAGCCTTGACGGTCCGGGTGACCGATGGCAGGCAGGGTACGGTGAAGGAGACTCGCAAAAGAGAGCATGAAGAAGGGTGGAGAGGATCACCCAACTCTCACCGTGACTGCACCACTCTTTCGTGATTATTGATTCCGTCCTGGCCACGAGTTCTAATCATGTACTTTGTGTGCTCATCGTATCCAAGGAGAAAGAGGACCAAAGTCGTTTTCATTGTGAATCTGAATCCTGTGGTTGTGGATGACTACCGATCACTCTTCTTCCCTCTTCCGAGGACAAGGGCGATGGACGGCGACGGGATTGACCGGATGGGATGACTACCACTTGCACATCTTTGAAAACTCGAATTCCAAACCGATATGATCCTCCCTACCACCTTTCACCTTAGATTCGATAGTACTCTTATTCAAACAGGCGCTCTGGTGAGGGAGAGGTGTTGGATTTCAAAGCACCCCTCGCGTTTGCGCGGCGGCACGATTTGGGAACCTTGAGTTCGAAGTGGGAAGTGGAATTCATCATTCACGATTCATAATTGTACCTGGTAACCAAGCTCATGCTTCCCAGGTTTCGAAATCGATCGTCGAAATGAGGGTTGTGGATCTTCTTGAATAGAGAAACGTGAGAAAGGGAGGCGAACGAACCCAACCATTCACTTCCAACAAAGTCCAACTTCTTTGTTCTTTTGAATCAAGGGCCGGAGCTGATCGCCCACAACTCGACTCTTCCTCCCTCTTCCCGCCCTTTTTCCTTGGCCCCAACCCTCGCTCTCCCCCTCCCACCTCCTCCGTTCGCTTTTCTCTTTCTAATCCAACCTCCCCCTCCCCGTTTCCTTCCTCCAATCAAATCGCTCGCTCCACCTGCCTTGCCTCATCCCACTTTGTCGAACCTTTCGTTCCATCGGTCCACGCTGACTTCCCTTCTCCATCCCTCCCCCGCTCCCGCCCATCCATACCATCACCCTCGACCCTTTTTTATTTTTCCTGACCCTCAATACCGAAAAGAGTCAAGCCGCTCACTGCCACCAACATCCATGTCGGCCCGCTTCTTTGCTCAGACCGCCCTCAGGGCCACCGCCAGGCCATCACCCAAGGTCGCCGCCTTCAACCCTAGGTTCCTGGCCACCGCTGTCAGCAGGCAGGTGAGTTCGGCGACCCCCTCCCTCGCCCCTCTCTCACCTTTCTCCTCCGCCCCTTTGTCGGAGGAGAGATGGCTGTGCGACCCAAGCTTCCGCCTGATGGGAAGAAGGTGTATGGACAACGATGGGGTGAAGAGTGGGGTTTTTTCAGGGTGGGATAGGAGTTGGTTGGCTAGTGAGACCTCGCTAGGGAAAGAATGGCATGGGAGGGAGTCGCTAGAGGGAATCGCTAAAGGGAATCGCTAAAAGCAGAGCGAAAAGTTGTGCAAGCCTCGTCTGGAGAGAAATCAGGTTCAAGGAAAGGAACGGTCAGTAACCCGACGACGTCTGCCTCTCTATCTCTGCCCCCCTCTCTCTCTCTCTCTCTCTCTCTCTCTCTCTCTCTCTCTCTCTCTCTCTCTCTCCACACTTCCCTTCCGCCCGCCTCGAAACCGAATCGATCCACAGCCAATCACCCAGACCACCACCCTCAAGAACGGCCTCACCGTCGCCACCGAGTCCAACCCCTCGGCTCAGACCGCCACTGTCGGTGTCTGGATCGATGCCGGTTCCAGGGCCGAGACCGACCGCACCAATGGTACCGCCCACTTCCTCGAGCACATGGCCTTCAAGGGTGAGTAGGGGCGAGCGGAACGCACTCTCGATGGATCCTGTGCGGCTGATCTTTCTCTATGTCGCTCTCGTCCCCCTCTGTGCCGCTGTCGGCTGTCATCTCCACAACACCACCGACCCACAACCTGAATTCACTTTCGACACACTCTCGACCATGTAGGAACCGGAAAGCGATCTCAGCACTCGTTGGAGCTCGAGGTCGAGAACCTTGGTGCTCACTTGAACGCCTACACCTCCAGGGAGCAGACTGTCTACTACGCCAAGTCCTTCAGGAAGGACGTTGACAAGGCCGTCGACATCATCTCCGACATTCTTCAAAACTCCAAGCTCGAGCCAGCTGCCATCGAGAGGGAGAGGGACGTCATCCTCAGGGAGCAGGAGGAGGTTGATAAGCTCAACGAGGAGGTTGTCTTTGACCACTTGCACGCCATCGCCTTCCAAGGTGAGTCCACCAGAATTCAGGCGCTTGAAAAGGGACGAAAGGCAAGGGTTTGGTTTGAATCAGGGCTTGCTTGGGGGGAAGCAGGTTTCAGTTCGGCCTGTGAAGACGCTGGGGAAGGACGTTTCGAAGGATGGTCTGATGAGGTAGGGACGGGACGTGGTCTACAAGGCAGGCCCCAGTGACTCGGTGTATGCACCGAGCCAAGGAAAGGGAACCTGGAACCGACACGGGCGAGGTGGACAATGCACAGCAGCGTCGCCGTTGGTGCCCACATTCTATCATCGGCGGGCTCGAGTATCGTTGGACGATGTTGGATCTGCGGAGAAATTCGATCGACGTCTCGGAAAGGGATCGACTCGGGGGAGGATTACATTGGGTGTGCCTTGGTGGATCATGCGTCTCAATTCTGACACTTCGTACATTCCTGCCCTCCTCAACTCATCCCACTGCTCACCCATACGTTTACCTTTTGGCGCTCAGGTCAACCGCTAGGCCGCACCATCCTCGGACCAAAGAACAACATCCTCTCCATCAAGCGTGACGACCTCGCCAACTACATCAAGACCAACTACTCTGCTGACCGTATGGTTCTCGTCGGCGCCGGTGGTGTCGAGCACAACGAGCTCGTCCAGCTCGCCGAAAAGCACTTCTCCTCCCTCCCAGTCTCGGCCAACCCAATCAAGCTCGGCCAGACTTCTGGAGAGAAGACCAAGTTTGTCGGTTCCGAGGTCCGCATCCGTGACGACACTTCGCCCACTATCAACCTCGCCATCGCCGTCGAGGGTGTCTCGTGGTCCTCCCCAGACTACTTCCCCATGTTGGTTCTCCAATCCATCATGGGCAACTGGGACCGATCGCTCGGATCCTCGCCGCTCCTCTCTTCCCGCCTCTCGCACATCATCTCCTCCAACAACCTCGCCAACTCGTTCATGCACTTCTCCACCTCGTACTCGGACACTGGTCTCTGGGGAGTCTACATCGTCTCGGAGAACCTGATGAACTTGGACGACCTGACCCACTTCACCTTGAGGGAGTGGCAGAGGATGTCTTCGGCCCCAACCCAGGGTGAGGTCGAGAGGGCCAAGGCTCAGCTCAAGGCCTCGCTCCTCCTCGGTTTGGACGGAACCACGGCTGTTGCCGAGGACATCGGAAGGCAGCTCGTCACTGCTGGCAAGAGGTACACTCCCCAGCAGATCGAGGCCGCCATCGACGCTGTTGACACCAAGACCATCCAAAGAGTCGCCCAGAAGTACCTCTGGGACGCCGAGATCGCCGTCGCTGCTACTGGTGAGCCTCTCTCTCTCTCTCTCCCCTTCCTCTCCAGCTACAAAAACCAGTGTCCAGTTCCGTCCCCATCTTTCCTTCTTCTCATCCAATTCACTGACTCGACTACCACCTTTGATTCTCTTCTCTTCAAATCCACGACGTTCCCTTGCGCAGGCCAAACTGAGGGTCTCCTCGACTACAACAGGATTAGGGCCGACATGTCCTCGATGATCTATTAAGCCGAACCCCCCCCCCTCCTCCCACCCTCTCTAAATCACCGCCCTCCATCAGGCCCAACAAGCCTGTCAACCACTCATCCGACCTTTTCCCAAACCCTTTAATTCCCTCCCAACTCAGCCTCTCCCCTCCCTTTCACCCATCCGCAATATAAAAGACGCTTCCTCACTGTTCACTTGTCCAGATAGACCGGTAGACGGGTGATTGGACAGGAGCCAGATCCATCTGTGAAGAAGATAACACGTACCAGAGACATTTTTTTTTTCTCTCTTTTAAAGAGATGACCTTGGTCGTGATGTAACGAAGTCAAATGAGATAGGAGAGAGGGGGAGCGAGCAGATTCAAATTTGGAAGGTGTGAATCTAAACCAGCAACCCGCCACGGACGTCGAAGGGAGGCATCTTAGGCCGCGATTCCCTGAGACTTGTGTCAAGGCGGAAGAGACTCTCCCTCAAACATATGAGAATGAGGGGAGTCGTTTGCGCTGGGGGCGTATGCAGGACAGGCTGAGAGGGTCCGTGATCTTCATGTGGGGGCGAGCGCAGGAGGTGCTTGGACGCTATCTCCCCCGGTCAAGGTGGACACTTAGACACTTACACCGGGGAAGGGGAGGCGAAATGTCCTAGCTGAGATGGGAACAGAACAGTTGGATGATTCTTTCCAAGTTTGTCCCCACCTGGTATTGGGGGGTTTCATCCTCCCAAAGACGAGGAAATTGTAAAGGGGGGGGGGGG
>KZ820391.1:0-12410 GCA_003144235.1 Violaceomyces palustris
GGGGGGGGGGGGGGGGGGTTTGGAAGATTGGTCGATTTGCTGGGAAGAGAAGAACGCCGTGGGGGAGGGAATATGGGAAGGCAAGAAACCGCCCTTTTGACCGAAGGTAGTTGGGACCGTCCCGGGGGGAGAAGCCTTGCTGATGGAGATGACGGCCAAGGGTCGTAAGGTGGGGGAGGGGATTCGTTCACGTTCTGATTTTTGGGTTTGTTCCTTTGATCTTATCTCGGCATGTCGGAGCTGGTTACGGATCTCCCTCTCGTCTTATCTCTTCCAGACCTCCATCTCGCTTCCGCCGACATCAGCCCACCGTCTGACCGACGATCCCCAGCCGCCAATCCGTCCGTTTCTGCTTATCTCTCTCCTCTTCCTCTTTCTCCTACCTCGCCCTTCGCTTGTCTTGGGCCATGTGGGAGAGAGCGATCGTACGAGAGAGGGAGAGAGTGAGTGCAGGTTGTGGATGGGGATTGGGCCCGTTTTAGGAGATGTTCCGCGGGGGGGAAAGGGGGCGACTGCAACCCCATCCGGAACAGGACGAAGCGACAAGCAAAGATCCCTCCGCCTCTGGTCGTACCCTTCTCTAGATCAAGCTTCGGCAACCAACGTTCTCCTCTTCCTCTCTACGGTCTGGGATCAGGAGGCGATTCGGAGTTGAGACAAGATCCTCGAAAACTAGGAGGGACCTCATCGTTCCAGCCTGTCTCCCAAACCAACCAACCAACCAACCAACCAACCCACCCCCGGCGGTCATGGCATCTCCACATTGGATCCATCACGCTACTCGCCATGCAAAAAAAATACGGAGTTCCCTAACACTTCCTTTTTTTTTTTTTTTTACCTCCTCACCTACTCCATGAACCAAAGTTTCGTCAAGAGGGAGGAGCCGAAGAGGGAGGAGGAGCCGTTTTTATTGTTATGATTTTCCATTGGTTCGATATCGGGCTCCATTCCTGCAAACCTCGTTTCCCTTCGACCACCTCCTCCCCCCTCCAACCTGTTTTTTTTTCCGAGCAAGATACGAACGAAGGATGGAAGCGAGATTTTTCTTCTTCGCCTTCTTCCTTTTCCCCCTTCTTCCCCATCCCGAACCAGCCCATTCCCCGAACCCAATCCAGATAGCCACCAAGGCTGGATCGACCTCCTCCACCCCCCGCTCCTTTGCCATTTTTTTTATTTTCACTTTTTTTTTTTTTCCTTTTCTGCAAATCATCGAAACCTCCGAGATGCATGAACTCACCCCAACTACCCCCCTACCCCTCCTCTTGCCTCCCTCCCCTGCCAGCACGTTCCAATCCAACCTTGGCAGAGGTTTACTTTGTCTTACCTTTTTTTTTTTTTTTTTTTTTTGGATCCCACTTGTGACTTGCCTAGTCGGTCGTTTCTGCACCTTGGCCTACTCCTGACTCTTCCCTACCCTTCTCTCCCTGTCTCCCTCTCCAGGGACCCCCCTTGTCGGTGAAAGGACCCACCCCCACACGAGAGGGAAACGAGTGAGAGCAACACCGGCCGATTTCCCGAGTTTGTCTTGCCAAGTAGCGAAGGTTACATGAAGCCAGGAGATTCCCCCCAAGCGACCTTGAAAGATTCGTTCCGGGTCCTGCTTCCCCATGGAAAGGCAGGATCGCATACACACATGCATCCCTGGTCTTCAGTTCTTTTCCTTTCTTTCCCTCCTTTCTTTTTCCCTTCACAGGGCGTAATCCCATCGAGGGAGCGGGGGAGGGGGAGGGGATCCAACATTTCAAACCCAACCGTATGGCCTACTTCCCATTCCCTGTCAACAAAGGGAAAAGGGGGGGGGGGGGGGATCACCCTCCCAACCCGGAACCTCCTTCTTTCTTTCATTTTCCTCCTTCGTGCATCCTAGAGCCCCCCCTGTCTCCCTGGGTAGTAGCCGAGATGGAAGGAAAGAGGAAGGACGGACGGTTCGCCCTTTCTCTTTTCCACCGGCAGAGGGCACAAGAGATTGGAGACAGGTAGCAAACTGGTACCTCCTCCCCCTCCCCCCTTCTTTCCCGATGTTTCCGTATCTGGGATTCAACCTTTCATGCTCGCCAGATTCGCCGAAGCGAACCGAGACTTCCATGTGGGATGGACGAAATGGGGAGGGGGGAGGTTATCTTCCTTCCCCAAATCTTTCACACCACCTCTAGCATGACTTCCACCCGTCCGATAACGAAGGAAAGGGGGAAAGGGGGGTTTGGGGAGGTTGACTGGATGAGACAAGAGGTATAAGACGCTCGGGATCGATTCCCAACCTGGATCCCCGTCGCAGTGTTTCCAACGTTTCCAAGAGATCTTCCTTCCCCTCAACCCTCCACCCCCCTCTTCCAACCTCTCCTCCTCCCCTCAAGGATACGCAAAGAAAGGAAAGAAAGAAAGAAAGAAAAAAGCAACTTGGAAACGAGGGAGGAAGAAACGGAGAGAGAGAGAGAGAGAAAAAAAAATGTTGACCAGGATCATCACGTTGGCCACCTTGGCAGCGTCAGCGACGACCACGTTGGCTGTCCCTCACAAACCCCTTCTGGGTAGGAAGGATCTAGGTTCGGAGGACGGTCTTCGAAACCTCTTGAAGATCCGAACCCGATCGAAAGAGTTGGAGCAAGGGTTGGTCAACCTCCACGCAAGTTGGGATTCCGAGTACCTAGAGGAGAAGGTCTACGAGGATGGAAGGAGGTTGACTTTGACGTACGGAGATTGTGGATCGGAATCGTCCAAGGATTCTCATCACGTTGTGGGATCGATCGAACTGGGAAAGTTGAGGAAGGTGGATGGTGGTGGCAAGTTGGATCTTCCGGAGAGGTTCGTATGGATCATTGAATCGGAAACTCCTTCGGGAGGTTGTCTCAGCGGTTGGTTGAAGAAGCGAGGTGGAGGACTTGAGGAGGAGGAAGAGGAACTGGTGAGCCGTTCCGAACCTCTCTCCATCTCCTCCAACTCGAGCACCAAGAGGAAGAGGGAGGAGATGAGCAGGAGGGGTTACAAGATGGAGGATTTCGACACCAACGGACTCTGGTTCGACGGAGTCGAGTACCTCAAGCAGAAGCAACCGGAGGAGAGGTTCGTTTCCCAATCCAAGAGCAAGAAGATCGCCATCGTAGGAGCAGGAGCTTCGGGTCTCATGACCAGCCTCCTCCTCGAATCGGTGGGGATCGAGAACTACACCATCCTGGAGGCATCTCAGAGGTTCGGTGGAAGGATCCACACCTCTTACCTCGAGGGAGGTCCCGAAGATTACCAGTACCAGGAGATGGGACGTGAGTTGGAAGAAGGAAGAGGAGAAAGAAAATGAAAAAGACCCCCTCCCTCACACACACTCGACTCGGCAAAGGGAGGAAAGGTGGCACCTAGCCATCCGGTTTTGAAAAACTTGAGACTGACACCCCCTCCCCCCCCCTTTCACCCTCCCCTCTCTCCTCCGACACAGCCATGAGGTTCCCACTGGAGATCTCGGTAGGAAACGAGACGGTCAAGATCAAGGATCACGACCTCGTCTTCCAACTTGCGGAAAAGTTGAACTCGATCAACCGAGGCAACTCGAACCTGACGGTCGACTTCATCGATTGGGTTCAGACCATGCCTGGTGACCTGCGCTACAAGTACGGAATCAAGGTGGACGGCAAGGCTCCCAACCTGAAGCAGATCTCGAAGGATCCCTCCCTCTACCCTTCCGATCCTAACCCTCAAGTCGTCGCGGCCCAATCCAAGGTGGAGGATCTGACGGCCTCGGACGAGTTGAGGAAGTCTACGGCCGAGAACGTCTACCAATCCCATCACGACTCGGTCATGAAGGGGATCGAGGATGGGAGCGTCTTCGATTTCGTCCATCACCTCTGGGGGTACGACCTCAACGTCACCGACGTCCTCACTTCCGGTAGTCCCTCCACCTCCTTCTGGGATGACATCTACGAGAACAACTACTTCACCGCCACATCCTGGAAGACGATCGACAAGGGTCTCAACAGGTTGCCCGAGGCCTTCTGGGGAACTCCGGCCGCCAACAAGACCGTCATGGGGAGGAAGATCTCCAGGTTGGTCCCCCTGAAGGAGGAGGAGGAAGGGGGGCAAAGTGGGATCCGACTCTTCTGGAAACCCAACAACACCGCCTCTTCTACCGAAGAGATCTCCGAGACCTACGATTACGCCATCGTCTCTGCCCCCTTCAGCGTCGTCAGGTACTGGAGGTTACCTGGGTATTCCGACCTCTTGACGAGGGCCATCAAGAACCTTCAGTACTCCAGCGCCTGCAAGGTGGCGCTTCAGTTCAAGACCAGGTTCTGGGAGAGGTTTGACGACCCCATCCTAGGAGGTTGTTCGACCAGTGACATCCCTGGAATCGGGACCACCTGTTACCCTTCCTACCGTATCAACTCCACAGGTCCGGGAGTCATGCTTTCGAGTTACATCTCCGGCGACGCCGGAAACAGGTTGGTCTCCTGGTCCGAATCCCAACACGTTCAGTACGTCCTGGATGCCATGGTGGAGATGCACGGGGACGTCGCTAGGCAGGAGTACACCGGCAGGTACGACAGGAGGTGTTGGGCTTTGGACGAGTTCCAGAGTGGTTCCTGGGCCAGTCCCTTGGTGGGTCAGCACAAGCTCTACGTCCCCGCCTACTACAGGACCGAGCACAACACCATCTTCGTCGGAGAGCACACCTCCTTCACCCACGCCTGGATCGCTTCGGCTCTCGAATCCGCCATCAGGGGGACGGTTCAGCTCTGCCTCGACTTGGGACTCGTCGACGAGGCCAAGATGATCACCCGCGAGTGGATGGGTAGGTGGTTGTCGGTCTGAATTTCCCAACCGTGTGAACCGTGGATCTGTACGTACATACAATCGTTCGATGGCAGACGCGTAGCGTCGGAAAAGCAACAAGAAAAAAAAGAAAAAAAAGGAACGAGGTCAGAAACCACCGTGTGTGATCCAACATTTTTTGATTCGCGAAAGGAAAAGAAAAGAAAAAATCCGAGTTCTTTTTACTCCTCGGCTGCTGGCATGGGACCGATCTCCTCCACCTCCTCCTCCTCCTCCTCGGCAGCAGCCAGAGCCCTCTCGTTGATCTCCTCGGCCTCCCTCATGGCGAGCTCGGCCGCCAGAGTCTCGCACTCTCCCGCCACTTGGCTCCTCCTCGCCTCGAGCTCGGCGTACCGCGCCTGTTGGAGCCTCTCGCTCCTCTCGAGCTCGTCCACCTCGTTCTGCATCTTCTCCAGCCTCGCCGCCGCCGCTCCCGTCTCGACCTCTCCCAGCTTGGAGAAGGTCCCGAACGAGAGGCTCGCCTCCTCCAGCGCGGTCCACGCCTCGCGGATCTTGGCCCTGAGCGCCCCGGATCGCGCCTGGTAGCCTCCCAGCAGTTTCGCCAGCGTCCTCTCCCCCTTGGCCGCCTCGTCGGCCAGTCTCCTCATCTCGTCCCGGTCCTTCTCGAGCTGCCAGCTCTGCGCCGCCCGTACCACCTCCTCCCTGGTCGATCCGTCCCTCTCGACCCAAGAGCCCCTCTCGCCGCCCGACCAGAACCGTGACCTCCTCCTCTCCTCCAGCCACTTCTCCAGCCATTCCACCTGCTCTGGCTCCTCTTCCAGGTAGCTCTGCGTCAACCTCTGGATGATGGTCGTGTTGGCGCCTGGGAAGCCGAGCGACTTGGCGAGCTCCGAGTGCATCATGGCCCTCGCCTCTTGCAGCCTCTCGTCCTCGATAAAGCCGAGAGCGCTGCTCGTCGACGTCGCTCCGCTGCCAGCGAGCTTGGATCCGGGAAGAGGGTGAGCGATCGAATCGTGTTGGACGAGCCTGATCATCTCCTCCTCGATCATCCTCTGCGCCCTGGCCTCCAGGTCGCTCGAAGACGGCGAGAGGGGCGGTAGAGACTTGAGCATCTCCACGATCCCGCTCGATTCCACGTCGACGGGCCTTGGCAGGCCCCTCTGCACCACCTGCGTCCTCCTCGCCAGCTCCTTCTGCCTCTCCTCCTCCTTCCTCCTGGCGATCCTCGCGTTCCTCTCGGCCGCGTCCTCCTCGGTCAGCGCCGAGACGTCCACCGCCACCTCTTCGTCCTCACCGCCGTCGACGACGATCTCAAAGTCGTTCTTGGGCGCCGGGAGGCTCCTGAGCCCCATCTGGAGCTGGCTCTTGGCGGCCCTCCTGGCCATCTTTTCGTTCCTCGGCGTGTCTTGGATCGTGGCGGCCTCCTCGGCGTTGAGTCCGAGGTTGTCCCTCAGCGGTGTCCTCAGAGGCGTCCTCCCAAAGTTTCCGGGAGTGGCTGTCGCCGCCGTCGTCGTCCTGGGCGTCGCGCCGACGTTCCCCGAGCGGCCGCCATGGGCTGGGGTCAGCAAAGGGTTGGGCGTCTGCAGCGGGCCCGACCTTGGCGTCGCGCCTTCGGCGCCGGTCCCTTGGTGCAACGGCGTGTTGGCCTCGCCCAGGAGCGGCGTCTGTGCGGTGGTCATGTTGCGAAGGTTGCGAGCTTCGCGCATGACCGTGTCCTCCTCCGGAGCGGTCCTTGGCGTCCTGGCGCTCTTGGCTCGGTCGAGCGCCGAGTAGTCGGCCAAGAGACCCTCACTGGCGTCGTTGGCTCCGTCCTGAACCAGGCCCCTGGCCCTCTCGCCGGCCTGCCCAAGCTTGACGATCTCCTCGAGCTCGGCTTCGCCCACCTGAGCCGCTGGTAGGTTGAGCTTCCTCCTCTTGGAGATCTGCTCGGCCTCCCGGAGCTTTCGAATCTGCTCCTCGTTCTGACCGCCGCCTGCGATCAGGCCGGCCTTGGCAGCCTTGCTCTTCTCTGCGGCCTCCCTCTCCCTCTTCCTCTTGGAGGCCTCGTCGTCTTCCCTTCTGGCGCCCTGGTTTTGAAGCGACTGCAACGTCTTTCCAACTGGAGCCCTGAACGACCTCGAGGCTTCCTCGGACGTGTCGTAGAAACCGGGAAGGGGCTTCTTCTCGAAAGGAATGTCGGCATTGTAGTCGATCCCCTTCTTCTTCGTCTTGGTCCTCGTGATGATGCCGGCAGCCTTGAGCTCCCTCCTCTTCTGAAGCATGGCCAGCCTTCTGGCCTCCTCGAGGGCGCGCTCCCTCGCCTTCCTCTTGGCCTTCTTTCCTTGCGTGTTGGCCAGCCTGGCCCTGGCCTCGGAAAGCATCTCCTTCTCGTCCTCGTCCATGTCGATCGGATCCGGTCTGGCTGGCTTCGTCTCCGGGTCGGGATCTACCTCGCCAGGTCTGAGCCTCCTGACGTCGTCGGCACTGGGGCCAGCCTCGGCTCCTACGCCGGTCAGCCCCAAGTTGGACCCCCCCTCTTGATTCTCCCTAGCCTCGGCCTCGTCCAAGAGCTTTTGGTACCTCTCCAGGCACTGGTTGGCCGTCCTTCCTACGATGGGAGCGATCGTCCTCCACTGGGTGGGCATGAGCTTGGCGAGGTGGAGCAACTTTTCATCCTCCTCCTTGGACCACTCGGTCTTTTTGATCGAAGGGTCTAACCACTCGTACCATCTCGCCTTGCATTGCTTTGGCGTCTTCCTCACCAGGAGGGAGGAGATACGAGCCCATTGGTTCTTGCCGTACTTTGAGATGGCAGCCTTCAAAATCTCATCTTCCGTGTTCTTCCAAACACCACCTTTGATAATCACTCTGACCATCTTCCTTTCTATGTCCTTTCCTCCTCACGAAGAGCGGGAGGTACCGAGGGATGGAGATCGGCTGAGGCCTTCTGTGGTTTCCAGGGAAGGTTTACTGAATGGTGGGTGGGTGTAGGAGACAGATGCTGGTGGATGTGGTTGGTGACGACCGTGGACGGACGGTTTCGTCCATCTTGTCACCTCCATCCAAAGGCTCCCCCACTCGAGTCACGTGATTCTCTTCGAGATCGGGGAATCGGTTCGCTTCGAGAAAAAAAAAATCACGGTGATCCTACCCGATCTCGTATGGTCACATGCATGCTTGGGCTTTTCCATTCTCCTCTCTCTCTCTCTCTCGCAACTCTTTTTTCTTTTCTTTTCCCTTTCCTATGGCTACAGTTAGGAGGAGGAGACGAGGTTGGAACCCTGAGGGAGGGAAGGAGGCGCAAGACGAGGGCCGTGCGAGGGCCAGGCAAAGGAATGATACAGCAACAGCAAAGAGCGGGATCGTCGTACATGGAAGGGTAACGAGCAGCTATCCAGATGGAAAGCATCAGGTTGCTTGGTAGGCAGAGCAAGAACGATGGTTGATGAGACCGACGTTGCCTATTTTGGGGCTTCGCTTCTCTTTTTTTTTTTTTTCCTTTTCTTCTCCTTTTTCCTTTATGCTGGTGGCAATCGGATGATGGAAAGGCACGAGAGAGGGAGAGATGCGGGGGAAAGTAAGGTGGGCAACGATCGAGGTTTTTTAAGTGGACAACCTTTTCCCGCTTCGTGAAAAGTGTACAAGTGTTGAGGAGGGGGTCCCTCCCTCTCTCAATCCTTTTCGACCTTGACCTTCTTCCCCGCGGCGGTCGCTAGGGCAAACGCTGCAGCAGCGGCGCCGATAAGACCCATGACCTGGTCCCGGCCTTGGCGTCGCTTGGTCGAGTCGAGCTTGAAGTCCATGCGGACAAAGTCTTCGCTCTGGTCTTCTGTCGGACCGACTCCGGCCGTGATCTGCTCAAAGCTCTTCAACGACAGCGACTCACGACCGAAGCTGTCTTGCGAGACGCCGGTTGCTGGGTGAAGAGGGCCCGAGGAGATCGCTCTTCCTGCGCTTCCTGGAAGGAACAAGGCCAGCTTGGTCGGCACATTCTCCTCCTCCTCCTCCTCCTCCATCACGCCTCTCTCGCCCCTCTCGCCCCTCTCTTCGCCATCGATCTCCATGCCACCCGAGTTGCTGGCGGATTTCGCCTTCGTCGCAGTGGGAGACTCCAACAGCAGGAAGGCTTTGCCACCCTGACCCACGCCGCCCAAGTCGATTGAGAACGGCATCGAGGAGGCGATCCAGCTCTGGTTCGCGACATCCACGACTCCGGTCGTGTCCTCCAGAGGATCCTGGCTATTGTCCTCCAAGGAGCACATTGGAAGCAGATCGGCGACGTCGGCGGACGGCTGCACCCCAGTCTCGTCGACTGTCGCCTCGGTCATCTTGCGGATGCTCTCGTGCTCGATCAGCGAACTCGCCGGGAGGGCTTGGAGGTGCTCGGGAGCGTGCAGGCTCAGGTCGTTAGCAGAGAGGTGCGAGGATGGTCTCGAAGGGGTCGGCACGAGCGAGCCATCCTCATCCTCGTCTTCGTCCGGGTTCCTGCCGATCAGGGAGAACTTGGAGTTGGAAGATGCTGGCTCAAGCAGTCTCCCCAATGAGAACCCTCTGGAAAATCCGCGCAAGGTGCAAGAGAGAGAGAGAGAGAGAGAGAGAGAGAGAGAGAGAGAGAGAGCCAGTCAGTTGGAGGGCTCAAGATTCGGAAAGGGGGGAACAAGGCAAGGATGGACTTTGCCACAACAAAAACACGGTAGGGAGAGGGTGAAAGAACTCACCCCAAACTGCTGGAACCGGTCCTTGAAAGCCCGATTCGGGAGAACTCGGCAGCGGGCATGCCGAGGAGTGCGAAACTGAAGAGGATCACCATGAGCGCCATCGAACCCGCGGCCTTTCGCTTTTCGTTGGCGTGGTGATGGACGACGGACTGGCCGCCGCCGCCGCCGCCGCCAAAGTGGACGGTGGTGCTGTCGCTGGTCGTCGAGGCGGTCGAGGGGCTGGACGGCGGTTGGACGGTCGGGCTGCACGACGCCATGCGGATGGCGCCGAGGTTCAAGCCAAGCCCGAGGCTCTCCCCCCTGGCGAAGGCCTTGCTCTGCTTCTTGCTCCGGATGGCGGCCGCGCTGAACCTCTCGATGGTCGGTGTCCTGGCAAAGTCGATCGAGGTTTCCATCTCGTCGCCCGTGCGGACCGGATCGGCGCTTGAGGAAAAGTGGACGGGTAGGCTGTCGTCCCTCTCCATCTTGATCCCGACGGCGGGCAAGCTCGCCGGATCGGGGGCGATCGTGATCGAGAGGCCACCACCGTTCGTGGGGAGACCGTTGGGTGGGACCTGCATGTGCTGCGAGGGGACGTGGGGAGGCTGTGGAAGCTCGCAAGGCGGGATGGAACCGGGGAATCCTGTCGCAGACCATGACCGCTCGCCCTCGCCACACAGGGCAGTCGACCGCAACGTTCGCCTGACAGACTCGACCTCTCTCTGGAGTGAGGCCTCGCGCGCCTTGGAAGCAGAGAGCTCCGCCTTGAGCCTCTCGACCTCGGCCCTGGCTCCCCTCTTGGCTTTGGACGGGGTGGCGCCGGTCTCTTCGGGAGCTGGAGACGGCGAACCCTGCTTGGTTGGAGAGCTCGACCTGACGCTCTCTGGCGCGGCCGAGTCCCGATTCGTCGAGTGGGCGTCTTCGGCCGTGGGCGCGATGCTGGCACCTTTCTTCCTGATGATCTCCTCCAGGCAAGACCTCACGCCGGCCTCCTCGTCGGCGAAGAGGACTTTGAGGATGGTCATGTTGATGGCCTCTGCCGGAGCGTCCGAGCCGGCGATGGCCTCCCACATCCTCCAACCCATCCTCGAGAGGGCCTTGCACTTGACCTCGAGCTCGTCGAACTGCTCGCGCTTGCGCTGACGCGAGAGGAAAGCGGCGGCACGGTTCTTGACCAGCCTGGCCTCGCGCTTGGTGAGGCCGGACGTGTCGGGTGGGACAAAGAGGCTCGAGTGCTTGGCGGACGTGTCGATGACGGGGAAAGGGTTTCCGGCTGCCGTGATCTGAGACGCGGAGGGTGGGGGCCGCCTCTGACCTGGCGCTTTCTTCGGGGCTGCCGACTGCGTGGTTGGAGTTGAATCGGGATCGATGGTGCCTCGGTCCTCGACTGCGCGAGGCGAGGCAGGACCGTCTGCTTGAGCGTTGTCCGCGCCTTCCTTGGCCTCCTTGCTCTGCTCGCGCGCGCCCGCCTTCCTCCCACGGGGCCCCTTCTTCCCACCGCTCGAAGCCACGCTGTCGGCGGCCGAGGTGCTGTTCAGCTTCCTCTTCTTCTCCGAGCGAGGGCTCTGGACCTCTGCGGCGGTAAAGGTGGGAGGGGTGGGTGACGAAGCGGCCTGGGCGACTTGGGCGCCCAAGACAGTGGTTCCAGGCGGCGGGAGCTGGGGGACCTGGGCGTGCGAGGAGGCGTCGAGGTTTGCGATGGCGGGGGAGGGCGCGGCGGCGTAAGGACCGTCGAATCCGATGGATTCGAAAGCCTCGGCACGGCTCGTGTCCTCGGCCATGGCGTCGCTGTCGGTCCACATCAGGCTCGCGTCCTGCTCGACCTTGGGACTGAAGCCCTTGCGGGCAGCTTCCTCGAACGCGGCATCCTTGGACGGGTCCTGGCCGAAGGGCGTGATGCTGGGGTGCATGTCGATGCTCGGCTGCGAGTTCTCGATGAAGTCGAACGTAAAGTCGTGAAGCGCCGAGGAGGGGCCGGCGCTGTGGAAGGAGAAGACGTCCGAAAGGTGAGGCGAGGGCGGGAAGATGCTCGAGGAGGAGGACTGTGGGGTTGAAGAGGATCTGGAGAGGCTCAAGGGCGAGGTGGAAGCCTTGAGACCCGAAGCTTGAAGGTGACTCGACGCCTCGCCGCCGACTGGAGCCGACGCGCTGGTCCCGGAGAAGAGGTCGGATTCGATGAAGAGGTCAAAGTCTGGTGCCTGGTCCGTCGAGGAAGGCATCATCAAGTGCCCTTGGTCGAAGCTGTCGAAACCGTGCATCCTGGTAGGACCTTGGCTGAGGCCGGGGCGTGAATGGAGCGTGGGGTTGCAAGGAGGTGGGGACACTGCACTGTACCAGGGACGAGGATCCAAGGGAGGGGAGGGGGAAGTTGGTTCTAGAGGTTGCCAAGGGGACTCCAAGGCAGGCGTTGTTGCTTGAGAGAAGAGGGGGATGCGTAACGGGGAAGCGCACGAGCGGTGGTTGGTTGCCTTTTAAGCTTTCCTTTCTTTTGCTCCTTTCTCTTGGAACCAGCCTTGGTTGGAAAAAGGGGGTTTTGGGGATCGAAATGAAATGGCGGCGAAGGTAACAACTAGAAGCAGATGGCCCGTGTATTAGGGGGGGGGGGGGGGGACGGTCGCTGCCTTGCCTCAGAGGGTGTGAGAGGAGATGAGCAAGGAAGGATTACCGAAGGATCGCTCGGCTGTGGAAGGGGAGGAAGGATCCAAGATTGTCAGTGATGAGACGAGGGGAGAAGGATGGCAAGGTGGGTCGTGTGGCTTGAGGGTTTCGAGATTGGGTCGCGGCGGGTTGTGGTGGGGATATGGAATCCAGCCTGTTGCTGAGCACCTCGATGAAATGAAGGGGCACGTTCGGGGCGCCGCAGAGGAGGAGCTCGAACCCCCCTTATTTGCGTCAAGGAGAGAGGGAACCAATGAGACACTCACCGGAAAGAAGCTTGACGGGCAAGCCTGGGCGAAGTGGAAGGGGGGGGGGAGG
>KZ820392.1:0-12170 GCA_003144235.1 Violaceomyces palustris
GGGGGGGGGGGGGGGTTGGACGGGTAAGGGAGTTGGTATGACGTGAATAGACGGTTGAGGAAAGAAGAAGGGGCTCTCTCTGGAACCTCCCCCTCCTTCGTTCTTCCAATCTCTCTCATTTGAACATTGGGAAAAAGTGGGGGAGGGGAAAGGGCGATCAAAGACCTTCCGAGATCTCCCTCTCCACCCTCTTGAAGGTCTTTCCAACCTTGTTCCTCCTCCTCAAGGTGGCCCTTACGAATCGGGAGGTGGGTTTGAGCGCCCAAGTTTCGAATGCGATGGCCAAGACGAGTTGAGCGAGGAGGATGGATAGGATCATGGGAGGGAATTCGGTTCCCAGAGGTTCCATTCCGAAGAGGTTGAAGATGGGACCCGAGTTTGTGAAGAGGAGGTAGGTGGAGAAGGAGGCGAGTAGGATGAGGGAAGGGAAGAGGAGGAGGTTCCTGTAGAGAGGTTGACTGTGAGGTGGACCTAGGCTGTAACAGATTGCAGAGATGAGGTAGGAGAAGATGGAAGCTTTGAAGAGGGCAGTGTTGTCCTGGTTCTTCAGTTCGAGATCCGAAGGGTCCAAGTTGGGAGGTTGGTACCAGCTTCGACTTCGCAGGGTCAGGTGGACGACGGTCTGGGAGAGGAAGACTAGGATCACCTGTCCCAACATGGAGGTGACAGGTAGGAAGGTGGCCAACCTTGAAGGTGGAGGTTGGGAGGAGAGTCTCTCCGAAGGTCGGGTGTTGGCCAGACCGAATGCGATCGGAAGGACGAGGAAGACGTCGATGAAGAGGTACTCTGCGTTGTCCATCGAGGTGGCTCTACCGTAGAGGAGCAGGACCGTGAAGTATTCGGTAAGACTGTAGACGCTCATCCATTTGAACATGGAGAAGCTGACCGACAGGGCCGACCTTCCTTCCCTGATCAGATCCTCCAGGCAAGAGATCTCCCTGCAGTGGGAAGTGAAAGGAGCGGCTACGCTGGCTTCCGCCTCGCTCAGACTGAGACCTACGTCGGCGGCTTTCAGAGCACCGCAATCGTTGGCTCCATCTCCGGTGAAGGAGACGGTGTAACCTAAGGTTTGGAGCCTCTCCACCATGTCCTGCTTCTGATCGGGTGACATCCTGGCGAAGACCTTGGCCTTGACCATCGCCCTCTCCAGCGTCTCCTTGGGAGATTGGTTCATGAGGTGACGGTAGGTCTCACCGGAGATGGCCAACTCCACGTCCTTCAACCTCAGAGAACCTTGGAGGTTGGGATTCAGGTCGAGGTCGTTCAACGTTTCATCCTCGTCGTCCAGGTTGAACCACTCGACCACGTCTTGGTACCTCTTTCCGATCTTGGAGACTTTGTCGTCGTCATCGTCTTCCTTCCCCTCCTTTCTGATCCTGGCAGAGTAGACCGGTTTCGCTCCATCCAGGATCCCACACTCCCTTGCCACAGAGACGGCGGTAAGGACCGAGTCACCCGTGCAGACCTTGATGGGCAACCTGGCGTCATCCCTCAACCTGGCGATCGCCGCCGTGGTACCCTCTTTCAACTTGTTCTCGAAGATCAGCAGTCCGAGCAAGTCCAACCCCTTCTCGGCCTCCCCTCTCGTCATGAACCTCGAAGCCTCCTCCCAACCCATGGCTTCGAACCTCTTCCCGGCCAGGGCCAGGACTCGGAACCCTGCCCTGGTGTAGTGGTCCAAAACCTGACGGTAATCCTTCGGCAGACTCTCCGAGAGGCAGAGGTCCGAGACCACCTCCGGAGCCCCTTTGCAGTAGAGCTGAGCACCCACATCACCGTCCCTCTTGACGATGACGCTCATCCTCCTCAGTTGGGCCGAGAAGCCAAAGGTTCTCACCAGAGCCACGTCCTTTCCCGCCTCCACGGGATCGGTTCCAACTTGGCTCTCCGAAGCTCGTCGACCTCGGACGATGGGGATCCTGGCCAGCGTCCCTTCGGGGTTCCTTGGCCTACCGCACTCGATTCCACCGGTACGGAGCAGGATCACCTTGCCTCCCCCCTCACCTTCTCCACCCTCCTCCTCCTCCTCCTCCTCCTCTTCCAACTTCCTCCCCGTCCAACCCAACATCTTGACCTCGAGCGGTTCGCCGATCGGCTCCCCTCTCAGCAGGTTGAGATCGTGCGTCGTAGCCAGTGCCTCCTCGAGATCGAGGGGTGACCTTTGCTCTTCCTCGGTACGGATCCCTGGTTTCTCCCGTCTCAGATCTTGAACCGAGTGGTGAAGCGGGCTCAAGATCCGGCCTTCCGGTTTGGAGTCGACGACGCTCCTGACGCCCAAGACGTCCAACCCTTCCTCGGTCAACGTTCCCGTCTTGTCAAAGCAGGCGACGTTGACCATTCCCGCCACGTTGATCCTCTGAGGGCTGGTGCAGTGGATCCGTCTCCTCCTCAACCTGGCTATGGCGAAGGTGATGCAGATGCTCAAGGTGGCGGGCAGAGCCGGAGGTACGGCGATGGTCAGGACGTCGAGCGATCTCAGAGCGATCTCTGCGCCATCGACTCCGATGACGTGGAAGTAGATGATGGTCGAGATGGTCCCCACCAGAGCGATGGCTCCGAGATATCCGATGAAGAGGAAAGCGTCCCTGTAGAACTTGAATCGGATCGGTCGGGGGAAGAGCATCTGCCTGACTAGAGACCCTTTGGCAGTCGAGAAGCCGGTCCTGATCACTAGCCCCTTGGTCACTGACCCTCCTCCTCCTCGAACCTCGTCCCCCTCTTGCCGGCTACCATCGCCCTCGTCGTCACCTTGACCTCGAGTTGTTGTAGGGCAAGGTGGTCTGACCCTGATCAACCTTGTACCAGAGTAGAGGAGGTGCCTGTCGAGTTTCTTGAGCTGCTGAGTCGCAGAGTCGGAGACCAGGGAGGTTCGGATGAGTTGGTCAGGGCATGGAGCTTTGAGCACGGGGACGCTCTCGCCGGTCAACATGGCCTCGTCCACGATGCAGTCCCCCTCCAGGAGGAGGACGTCGCAGGGCAAGCAACCCATCGGAGCACGCGGTTGGTTGAGGTCGACAACGTCTCCGGGGACGAGATCCTCGCTGTCGATCGTGACCCAACCTGAGTCTCGGAGGACCGAGACTGGAGAGGAGAACCTGCTGACCCTCCTCATCCTCTCGATCGCCCTCTTGGTGGTGACGGTGGTGATGACGATACCGATGATGGATACGACGGCGATGACGATGGCGTAAGGGACGTAATCGTCGTTGCACCAAAGTACGATCGAGTAGATCTGGAAGACGTAGAAGGGGTGAAGCACCTCTTCCAGCATGATCTCCACCACCCCCTTCCCCTCCACCTGGATCTGGTTCTTCCCGAACATGCTCTCTCGAAACTCGATCGTCCTCGGATCGGTCAGACCTTTCGAGGCCGAGGTGGAGTCCCAAGATGTCCAGCAAGGGTCCCTCCAAGAGGAGATGGGTCGGAACTTTGCGGTTCGGGGGTCTAACAGGAGTCGGGTCGCCTTGTAGTCCAGTACCGAGAGGGTGGAGATCGTCGGAGGAGAGGCAAGCTCGGAAAGGTGGCGAGATGAGGAGAGCTTTTCGATCGGGTCGTCTTGGCTCCCTCGGGTAGCATTCAGGGTGACCACCCCGCCGTCGGTGGTGGTCGTACCGATGATGGGCTCGGTGTCGGTGAAGACGTCAGAG
Organism: Violaceomyces palustris; assembly: GCA_003144235.1. Taxonomy (NCBI): domain Eukaryota; kingdom Fungi; phylum Basidiomycota; class Ustilaginomycetes; order Violaceomycetales; family Violaceomycetaceae; genus Violaceomyces; species Violaceomyces palustris. Next base: position 3,648 of record KZ820392.1, read on the forward strand.
ATGGGGACCTCTCTGACCAAGTTGAGGCTCTTCAGGGGTAGGATCTCGACGCCTTCGGATCTAGCCTCGTCCACGACGACCAAGAATCGGTTTTGGCGTTGACGTCGTTCGGCTGAAAGGACGAGCGAGGAGGGTCGACAGTTGAAACGGATCCAGAACCTTTGGCCGAACCATCGATCCACGACGAAGACCAAGCCAGCCGAGAGGATGCAGGCAGAGTACCAGAGGAAGAGTCGGAAGAGAGAGGTTCGGTAGAATCCGAGCTCCAGACGACGTACATCCTCTCCCTCCTCCAGGAGGATGGTTTGGGAGAAGCGAGAATCCCTTCCCTCCTCCATCCCCTTCTCCTTCTCACCCAGCTCATCCGAAGAGGGGATCTCGAGACGAGTCTCGGAACTCCTCGTCCTCCTCCTCCTCCTCCTCCTCCTTCCCCCCTCCCCGCTTCTCAACGTCGGTTGATCCTCCACCACCTCCTCCACCTCCTCCCCCTCCTCCCCATCGTCGCACACCTCTGACGCTGGTTCTCGTGGTTGCTGAAAGGGTAGCGAAGGAGAGGTGGTCCTGGTCAGCCCGTCGTCTTCGGGTTGCTCGAGGAAGAAGAACGAGGCGCCTCTCCGACCTGGCCCTTCGACGCCATTCGGTGGGTAGCTAGCATCCATGGCAGGTGAGGAAGCGGGTTGGGGTTGGTTCCACGGGGTAGAGGAGGTGAGAGGGAGAGGAAGGAAACCCATCGACCCAAGCGGGAACTCGAGCGGATGGTTTCTTATTTTTCTTTCTTTTTGACTCAAAAAAAAAAAAAAAAGAAGAAGAAAAAGAAAAAAAAAGGAGTCCGAGTTTGAAGCTCAACTTTCTTCTTCTCCCTTTCGGGGAATACTTTTTTCTTTTGAAGATCTGGCTCCGGGATCTCCCTCTCCACACAAGATCTACCCGATGGTTCCAAACCTCTTTCGATGCCCGACCCGATCCGATCCTCTTCTCCCTTTCTCTCTCTCCTCCTCTCCTTTACCCCCCTCTCTCCCTCCCTCTCTCCCTCTCTCCCTCTCTGCATACAACCACCAACCTCCCCAGGAGGGATGCACATGGCGGAGGAAGGAAAAGAAAAAAAAAGAAAAAAAAGGAGATCGTGATCCATGTCTCATGCTCTTTACGTGTGTGTGAGTGTGTGTGTGTGTGTGTGTGTGTGTGTGTGTGTGTGTGTACTGTATATGCTGAGTTGGTGAACCCGAAACCTACAGCTCATCCCTCCGATGGGTTTGGATCCGTGTCTCGCCTCTCTCACCACCACCACCACCACCACCACCTCGCTCCTTCTCCTCCTCCAACCTCCTCCTCAACCTCTCCACCTCGGCATCGTACTCGTTCCACTCCGGGATCTGCCTCCTGGCCCTCTCCAACTTGGGCTCCTTGGTCTTGGGGTTGGAGCAGAGGTCGATCGTCTTGGCCCTCTCCAACCGATCCGTCGAGCACCACGTCTCGCACCACAGCCAATCCTCGTCCAGCGTGTGGATGGGGAGCGAATCCTGAAGGTTGTTGGGTAGGTCCTGGTCCAGGTTGGAGAGCGAGTTGGGGTCCGCCGAGAGAGCTTGGTACCTACCTCTCAGCGTGTCCCCTCCGGCCACCTTTCGGAGCAGGTTCAGGTCGACCACGTAGAGCGCCGAGATGTGATACGTCCTTCCCTTGAGGAAATCCTTCCAGTACCCCTGCTTCCAGAATCGGAAGCCTTCCATGTCCTCGCTGTCGTCCCCCATCGGAGGGTAACCGTACGGCGCTGGGGAAGAAGGGACCGATGGAAAGGAAGGAAGAAGAAAGAGTCGAGTGAAGAAGGTGAGTCACACGAGGTTCCGGTCCATCCATTCACAAACGAGACTCGACTCACCACCACCGAGGTCGAGTTCGACGAGCTCCTTCATGTCGGTCCTCACGATCTGATCCGCGTCGACAAAGATGACCTTCGAGAGGTCGAGAGGGAAGAGCGTGTCGAGGAAGAGGATCTTGTAGCCCCAGATCGTCCTCTGCTTCTCCTTCTGTCTCCTCAGCCAGTGAGGCCAGGCGTAGGTCACCAGCTCGTACTCGAATCCGTACTCCCTCGCCAGGTGAGGGATCAGTTCCTTGAACGAAGGCGAGAGGAAGTTTTCGATGAACCAGAACTTGACGCTGCTCTTGGTGTGCTTCAAGACGCTGTGCGGACGCAAGAAGAAGAAGGTAGAGGAGGTCAGAGGGAGGGGAGAGAGAAAGGGAGGGGATCAAGGAAGGGATGCCTGAACAGGGAGAGAGGTGGGGGGAAAGGCCGAGGCAAGACTCACGAGAGGATCATGATGTAGGTCATCCTTTCGTAGAGGTGACCGCTAGCGACGGTGAAGATGTTGATGTCGGCGTGACGTTTGACCTCTACCGCAGACTCCACCTCCTTCCCCTTGGCCTCCCCTCGGCCTCCGGCAAGCGCTCTCGCCTTGATCGATTCGAGCATCCCTTTGGCCATCCTCGTCAGCGCCCCTCGAAAGCCGACCGTGGCGTGCTTGCTGCTCCTACCACCACCTCGACCACCGACTTCCTCCAGCTCCTCCTCGAGGAGCAGCCCTTCCTCCTCCTTTCCCCTCCTCTTGGCCACCCTGGGATAGATGGTCAGACCGGTGAAGCTGCTCAAGGTGATGGCTTCCCCCGTCGCGTCTACCGAAGGAGAGTCCCAACCGTTGTTCCCGACGCTGACCATCTCGTAGATCTCCTGACTCCTCCCGCCGCCCCTGATCCTCAGGTTGTAGAGACCCGGGCGGCTGACCTTGAACTGAAAGTAGGCCAGGTTGGCCATGACGATCGTGTCCAGCCTCTCGGATCCGTCCGGAGTCTCGAGGACCAGTTCGAGACCCCTTGGGATGGGTCCCTTGACGTCCCTGGCGTGACCCTCGATGAGGATGTGCTTGAGCTCGTAGACGGCCTTGACGCCTTGCTCCTCGGTCACGTCCCTGAGTCGGATGTTGTCAAGATCGTAGATCGCCTCCTTGGCCATGGTGAGCCAGGAAGGAGGCGCGTCGATCCCAAGGGTCAGCACCGAATCCTCCCCAAGTCCCGAGAAGAGGATCGAGTCTCCCACCTCCTCCCCCTCCTCGTCAAACCTGATCTCGTCCGGGAAGGAGTACCTGTAGTACCTCTTCAGAGGTAGCTCGTCGTAGCTCAGCTTTGGATTGAGCACCACCCTGACGTGGAACCCCTTCTTCCTGGAGAGGAGGGCGAGGATGGAGGACCACTTCTGCGCCTCCTCCGAGAGAGGGTCGAGCACGACCGAGACCCTCACGTTGGCAGACTCCCTGTCTCCGACCTCGAAGACGTGATCAGCCGATCCCAGCTGTTCGGCGACCGAGGTTCTCGACCTCTTCTGCGTCACCAGCACTCCTTCCTCGGCCTCGTTCCTCTCGTACGCCTTGCCAAGCACCGAGGTTGCCATGGAGATCAGGTCGGTCCTCCTCGACCTTGGCATCGAGTCCAGATCGTGCTTCTGGAGTTTCAACGTCTCCGTCACGGCGTTGATCCTCTTTCCCTCCTCATAAGTGACGAGCGATGCGATGTCCTCGGCCCGGATCGAATCCAGTTCGAGTCCCAACGCCATCCTCCCGTTCACGATCAGCCCTAGCGAGGACCGATCCTGGAGCCCAAACTCTCTCGAGAGTGAGGGCCCAACCTTTTCCCAAAAGTTTGCAGCTTGCATCGTTCCGGGAATCGTGTAACCCTTCTGCTTGGCAGAGCCGAGTGGATCCATCCAACTCCCTCCTCTTCCTTCTCCTCTTCCTCCTACTCCGGAAAAGACATTTTGCTCCGCTTCCCCGATAGGACCCAGAGGGTCGAGATTGTCTCCCTGAACCTCGAACAGATCTAGAGCCTCTCGTAGTTTCTCAGCCGAAAGCTCATCCAGCTTGCCGCTGACCATCATCTGGTGAAGGAAAGCCGAGATCGGGGGTGCTTTGCTGTCACTCTCGTTCCGGGCACCTGCCCAACCTTGGTTTGCGGACCCGGGTACGTGGACAAAGCCCAAGCGGAAAGCGCCAAGCTTCATGGCTTCGAGGGATTTCTTGATCAGACTCGACCCTTGGTCCGAGTCCAGATCGCCGACCAACCACACCGTCGCGTTGATCATCGAATCCGAGTTCGGATAGACGTATTGCGTAGTGAGGAGCCTGGCTTCCTCGTGATCGTGGGCGCATGATCCGAAGGCCTCCGGAAGGTTGATGTGAGAGAACCTGACCCCTGAGCGCCGACTCTCACCCTCTGCTCCTTTCGACCTTTCCTCTAGCCCATCCCTACGGGCGGCTCGAGGTGGCGGGGGGAAGACGAGGGCAGATCTGTAAGCCATGCTGCCGGGGAGGTCGTAGAAGTGGTTCTCGAGCTCGTCCGAGGCTTTGATCTTTCCGTAGTAGATGGAAGGCGCCAGGATCTGGATCTGGTTCTGCACGGCCTCGTGAACCTGGGAGATCAGCTGGCTACCGAAAGGTAGGTACTGTCCGTTGACGAGGACGTGACCCCTCGGGCTCTCGCTCATGTCGAGTCTCAGTCTCTCCAGGTAGCTTCTCGTGGCCTCCTCCCTTTCCGCCTGCCCAGGAGCAGCTTCCCCCGCGACGACCTTCTCGACCCAGTCGTCGTCTACCTGAGCCGAGCTGTCATCGGCCGATGGTGACGGCTGAACGTGCGATCGAAGGATGTTGGCGAATTCCGACTTTGCGCTCTTGACGTCGACCGCTAGGTCTAGGGCGGCGCCCTTCCTTCCTGGCTTGGGGATCGAGAGCCTCTTCAAGAACTTGGTCGCCAGCTCTGGTCCTCCCTTGTCCATGACCTCCCAGTAGAGCCTTGCAACCTGGAGGGCGGCAACGTTCCCCTTGTCGTCCAGCCCTCCGGGAACGACACCCCAACGGAGTCCTACCCTCCCCACGCTAGGTCCGACGCTCTCCGAGAGGAACCTGCAGGACTCTTTCTTGCCGAGGTCGAGGACGAGAACCACGTTGAAGAGGTTCTTACCGACCTGGGGAAAGTTGCCAGGCCAGAGGGGTCGTAGTAAGGACATGAGGTCCTTGGACCACGTCGAGGTGGCTTGATCGCTCTCGAGGTCGTTCCACCAAGAGATGACCTTGGATCCCGTCTTCGACTTTCTCTTCTCGATCCTGTCGCTGGCGTCAAAGAAGGTGCTGCTGCTTCCCTGCTGGCCTTCCGACGAGGCTTCCAGGAAAGATCTCCCGACCGCCGAATTGGAGAGAAGGTCCACCGCTTGCCTTGGCGTAAGCCCGACGAACTGCGACGCCAGGGAGTCGGAGAGCTTCCTCTCAAACCTCAGGTTCTCCAGCAGATGGAGCGAGCTGATCTCCCTCTCCGACAGCCCTCTGCCGTTGATCCACATGTCCGAGCCTCCCGGCATGAGCCGCCTGGCTTGCATCTTGACGAGGCTCTCGATCAACGTCTCGTTGTCCATCGTGGCCTTTGCCAACCTGACGGCGTGGGAAGGGAAGTCTTGCGAGAGCTGCTGCAGGGCTCGCAGCGGGTCAGAAGACGAAGCGATGACTCGTGTGGCTCTGAGGCCGAGGTCGGTCAACTCCTCTCTGGTCAGGCTCGAGATGGATCCCAGGAAAGGCTCCCGATCCTCCTCCTCCGCGGAGAGAATCTCGCTTCCTCCTCCTTCTCGGCCCAAGTCGTTGATCTGCCCATCGAGCCACTGCCTGTTCCGATGGCTCTCGAGCTTGGCGGCCTGGTCTCGGTCCGATTGGCGGTCGTTTTCCTTTGCGCCTGTTGATTTGGAGGACGATTCTGAGGAGACCTTCCTATCGTCGATGACCAGGTAGTCGACCTTTTTGAGGTCCAGGATCGCTCCGTACCCGCTCAGGTGGATCTGATCCGAGCTCGGAGGATGACCAGCCCCATCTTGTTCGGACGACGGTCTCCATCGGAGGGCGTACCTGAGGACCGTCCCTCTTTGGTGAGGATCGAGTTGGTTGGCGTGCTGGTAGAGGACCTTGTGGAGCTGCCAAAAATTGGACGAGAAAGGATCAGCGTAGAGGACGGCCAGAGGGGGTGGAGGACTGACTTCGGGGACGTCTCTGTTGGGGTGCGTGGTGGGTTGATGTCCTGTCCAAAGGGGTGGTTGCTGGAGGTGGTCGAAAGGGTAGAGGGGAGGAGCTTCGTGCGGCTTACGTTCGCCCTGGTTGCCGTTGTAGTAGAGTAGGACTGCGTTCTCGACCTGCTCGGGGGTGCAGAGGACCTCTCCGTACCAATAAATCCAGCTGCCGCAAGCTTGCCTCTCCTGATCGGATCTGTGAGCCATGGATGTCTCCCAGACCTGCTGCATGCCCAAGGTCTTGTAGAGCTGGGAGAAGGCCTCGATCTTGGGGGTCTCGGTATGAAGGGCGAGGGAGAGCTTCCAATCCTCGAGGATGGCAGGGGTGGATCGGTTTTCTCCTGCGTTGGTGAAGAGGTGGTTTTGGCTGATGAGGCGCTCTGCTACCGACTGGAGTTGATGGGAGGAGAGCTGGCTGAGGTTGTTCGAGGGGCCATCTCGAAGAAGAACCTGAGATGTGGCGTCTATATGCAGGGTAGGCGAGGTGATTCGGTCGAGCAAAGGGAAGAAGGAATCAGGGTCCTGCGAATTCGCAGATTCTAGGATTTCGAGCAACAGAGGGGAACCTCGGGTGGGTGAGGTGAGCCTTGGCCAAGGGGTCTTGAGCTGGACTTTGACGGGAGGAGATTCACTGCGTTTGATCTTGGCGATGGTGGCGGTGGTGGAGGAGAGGAGGAGGAGGAGGAGGAGGAGGAGGAGGAGGAGAGAAGAGGTTGCAAGCCCTAGGTAGGCGGGACGGTGGGTGGTTGTCGACATGGTTGGATTGGGGGTTATGGGGTGGAAGTTGCCAAGGGGGGAAAGGAAGGGGTTGGTTCGGTGACTCCGCACCTCTCTGTTTCCTTGCCTCTCGCTCTCCCTGTTCTCCTTGGTCTCCTCCTCTTGTCCTACCTACCAGCTTCGGGTGGGAAGATGGGTGACGATTGGGGGAGTCTTGAGAGGGAGAGGTTGAGCGCGAGTGGGCGGATCGCTCCTTTCCTTTCTCTCTTCCTTTTGGATTCTGACCCTTGACCTCGTCGTGATTTGTTCGGTTTCCTTGCCACTTGGATGGAGGGGGAGAGGGGGAGAGGGGGGAGAGGGGGGAGAGGGGGGAGGGAAGGAGAGGGAGAGGGAGAAGGAGGGAGGGAAAAGAGGTTGTGATGGCGTGGGATGGCGTGGTACTTGGTGTATTTGGCTGCTGGCTTCTCCCTCCTCCCTGTTCCTCTTCTTCTTCAGCTTTTCTTCTTCTTCTCCCTCCTCGAGCGCTTTGACCACCGCTGTCACCAACCCCCACGTCACCCTCCCCACCCCCTGCTTCCCCTCTTCACATCCCCTCTGATCTTTCCAATCTTGCCGCTCCCACTTCTTCCCTTTCCCTCTTCCCCTCTCCTTCCACCCCACCTTCGACCTTACGCCATCCCGTCCAAGAGAAAGCGAAAGGGTTGGAACAGATCAGACGATGAGCAGGGATCCCTACCACGACTTTGCGTCCGACCTCCGATCCAACCTGGAATCCGCCCATTCCCTCTCTCAATCCTACCTCTCCCTCCTCTCCTCCTCCTCCTCCTCCACAAACTCCCACCTCTTCGAAGATGACCTACGTTCCGCTCACGACAGGTTATCCGACGCCCTCCAAGGTCTCAAGGAGGATCTCCAAGATGTCCAAGAGAGCGTCAGCGTCCTTCAAAGGAGCGGTCCCGAAAGGTTCGGAGTCGACCCGAATGAGCTCGAGGCTAGGAAGCGCTTCGTCGACGAGTGTCGGCAAAAGATTCAGGTGAGCTCTCCCTCTCTCTCTCTCTCCCTCTCTCTCTCTCCCCCTCAAAGACTGACCGATTGGAGATGCCGATTTCTTCCCTCCATCCCTTCCCACCTCGTCTACCCTTCCCCTTTCGCAGCGATTGGAGCAGATCGCCAACAGGAGAGGTCCGGATAGGAAGGGCAAGGGGAAAAGTCGGGCCGATTTCGAAGCGATCGATATGGGCGGTCTGGAGGAGGAGGAGGGGGAGAACTCCAACGATGCCTTCGAAAGGGAACAACAGCAGGTGAGTGTTCGTCTACCAACCCTTCTGAAAGGGTAGAAAAAGAGAACTCATACCCTCCGCCCCCCCCCCCTTCAGATGTTGATGGCCAAGCAAGACTCGACCCTCGAAAGGATGGGTAGCACTCTGAACACGATCAGTCAGCAAGCTGGAATGATGGGTCAGGAGATAGGAGAACAGATCGACCTACTGGGAGCTTTGGATTCCGAGGTTGATCGAAGTCAGAGCAGGTTGAAGAGAGCCATGAACAAGATGGACGACATGGTCACCAGAGGCGATCAGAGGTTGGGAGGTTGGTGCGTTTGGATCCTCATCCTTGTAAGTTGACTGGAGGATTCACCCCATCACCACCTTTGGAATACCAGAATGACCTTCATTCGACCCTTTGGGCGGGATACAAAAAAAAAAAAAAAAAAAAAA
>KZ820394.1:0-12119 GCA_003144235.1 Violaceomyces palustris
TTTTTTTTTCCTCCTTCTTGAATGTATCAACTGAAACTTTCTCCACAAATGGGTCTATTGCTTTTCCCCAGATGGACATTCAACTCCCTGTCATGGACGGCATAGAAGCGACCAAGGAGATCCGAAAGCTGGAAAGGTCGGCCAACATCGGGATCCTTCCGAACACACCACCCGTCACGAGGAGCTCTTCCACTTCCTCCTCCACCTCGTTGATCGGGGGATCCTGCTCAAAGGGCTCTTCCACCCTCCTCTCCCCTCCCGCAGGAGGAGGGGGTGCAAGTGACGCGACGGCTTCGCCTTCACCACCACCACCGACGCCTTCCCCCTTCCGGATCCAGGTCATCATCGTAGCGCTCACCGCTTCGGTCCTCAACTCGGACAGGGTGGAGGCTCTGGCCGCTGGCTGCAACGACTTCCTCAACAAACCCGTCTCGCTCCCCTGGCTCAACCAAAAGATCCTAGAGTGGGGAAGCATGATGTACCTCATGTACTCTGGCATCTCCGTCGCCGAAAGGGGGAACGGTGGAGGAAACCAAACCAGCAACACCCACCCCACCACCAGCGAAAAGATCCAGGTCAACCTCGGTTTCTCACACGGTCCAACCGAGAGGGCCAAAGCTCTGGCATCCAACCTTCACATGGAACCGAGGAGCGGGAGAAAGAACAAGGTGGTGGCTGGGAAAGGCGAGTTGACCGGTGGTGGTGGTGCCAAGATGGAGAAGGTGGCAGTCGTAGAGGGCGAGCGGAAACAAGGTCCAAACCCATCCCCCGTCGTTTCCCAGCATTGAACGCGGAGAAGGGGAAGCAAGATCCCGGCCCCCCACAACGAAAGACTTTGTCACTCGTCCCATTCCCTTCCCTTCACCGTCATCCCATTTCGACCTCTGTAGAAACAAACACACACACGCGCGCAGACACAGATGGAAGGGAGAGGGGGGGAAAGAAAAGTTCATCCCGAACGTTGGGTGAAAGCGGATTGGGGGGGGTCAAGTTTCTGCTGATCGAGGGGAAGAGCGAAGGGCCCTTGAATTTTTCAATTTTCATTCCTTCCGTTCAGAAGCAGGGATTCACAGTTTCGACATGGAAGAACCTACGACCCCTACCCACTCCCAAACCCTAAGCCACTCTCCCCTCGATTGAGCCTGACGAGTTCGAACGTTGGAGTTCTCCTCTACGATGGCCGAGACCTTGTTCCACAACCTCTTCCTTGTTCGACTGCTCTCCTCCGTTCGAAGGACGTGGTCCCTCAGGTGGGAGGTGGGGAGGAAAGGTTCGGGTGTGGTGATGGGGTCTACTGCGTGAGAGTATTCCTGTGAAGGGGAAGAGGGGAAGGGAGGGAGAGTCAGGGTTGGAAACTGGGAGGGGAGGGGCCAATAATCTCTCGAACTTGACGACGAGCGGAAGGGGGGAAAAAAAAAAAAGGAGAAAGGAAAGGAGACTCACCTGCTCCTGTAACCTTTCCAGAGCGAGTTGGACGAGTTGGGAGACCCTCTGTTTCTCCGATTGGTTCCTCTGGTACCTCGCTCTCAGGTAGGTGGAGGCCATTGCGACGGCGACGAGGGCGAGGAAGGAGCTTCTCGTCTTTCGTAGCCATGCCTTCAGTGCCAATCGGCTTCGACATCCCAAAGGGACGATGGGGGTTCTGGCCACCAGGAGAAGGTTGTCACCGTTCCCTTCGATCCCACCACCTCTCTCCTCCTCCTCCTCCACCTCCCCCTCTTCCCCTCCATCCTCTTCCAATCTCCCAACGCTGTAGATCACCCCGTCGAGCATCAGGTCCTCGATCGCCAAGTTCCAGATCGAATCAAAGTTCTCCTTGTCCGAAAGCAGTTGGTGGTCTCCTTCTCCTCCTCCTTCCATCTCCTCCTCTTCGTCTTGGTGGTGAAGGATGGCCTTTCGGAATTCGTTCCTCAGAGATCCTTGAGAGACGGCGAAGATCTCTTCTCCCACCTCCGAATTCCTCTTGCCGACCATCCTGGAACGGACGCTGGGGTGAGGTAGGGCCTGTTGACCGCACAGCATGTCGCCTCTCCATTTCCCTAGCGACCGTTGGATCTCGTTGGCCACTTCGTTGGCCAGGATCAGCTTTCGAGTGTCCGGTACGCAGGAGGGAGCCACCATCTTGAGCGGTAGCAGGGAGGGGAGGACGGGGACTTGGGAGAGGATCGAGGCTTTCACCACGTGGTCGGCCGAAGCGCATCTGACCACCTTTCCTCCGGAGCATCTGGCGTACCTGGGGCAAGGTGCGCAACCGGGTCGGATCGATTCCGGGACGATCGAGAAGAACGTCAGAGCAAGTTCCTCTCCTTCTCCTTCGTTCCTTCGCTGCTTCTTCTCCTCCTCCTCGACTCGGAAACGCTCCAGCAGCAGCGGGTTGGTCTCGCTCCCCGTGTCGCAGAATCCGATCTCCCTGCTCTCCCTGGAGAACCAGACGGCGTAGGCGACCATGCCCATCAGAACGGCCGTCCAGATCACTTGCCAAACCTTTTCCGAGGTCGAAAGGCCCTGGTGAACGTACCGCCTCGAGGTTTCCTTTCCTCTTCGCCGCGCCTCTCTCTTACCGATCAAAGGTTTGATGTCCTCCTCTTCTCCATTCGACCCTGCGCTCTCCTCCTCCTCCTCCTCCTCCTGTTCGCTGGCATGCCTCTCGCGCTTTTCCGGTCCCGATTTTCTGGAAGAAGGGCTGAGCGTGTCCTTGCCCTTCTGCCAGAGTTGGCCGATGACCCTGGGTGGCGTGGAGGCCATGGCTTTCGGGTCCATGTAATTCTTGAGACTGGGCATGGTCCTGCTCCTTGCCAAGCTGGTCTTCAGGTCCTGACCCTCTTCCTCCTCCTCTTCCTCCTCGACCAGATCTGGTTCCGGAATGTGCCTTTCAGTGTACTCGGACTTTCTCCGTTTCCCCTTGGTGGCGGCGGTGGCGTTCGACGAGGTCAGGTTGCCAGAGCTTTTCGAAGCCCTGATGGTTCCGGCAGAGGGAGAGGAGGCTGTGGCGGCTTGTTGGCTCAGCTTGGATTTCCTCCTCTCTCTCTTCTCGCTCGAGATCTTGGAGGAGGGCGAGCTCTCTCCACCGGATTGGAAAGGGTTCTCGTTCGAGAACGAGCTCTCCCCGACATCGATCGAGGAGGAGGCCATGTCCCTTCCTTCTCCCTTCCTAGACGCCTCTTTTTCCTCCTCCTCCTGGAGGTGATCCAGTTGCTCCTCCTCTACGTTGCCGCCTCTCTCGTGGACGGAGAGGGAGACGTCTCTGGAAGTGGATCTTCCAAGGTAAGGGGTTGACCGAGCAGGGTTCTCGACCGAGAGGCTGCCGGCAGGGGCCGACTTTCTCGACTTGGACTTTGGCTTGGAGGAGGAGGAGGAGGAGGAGGAGGGTGGAGCTCTGGTGACGGTGGGAGGAGCTTGATGGTCACGTTGGTCGTCGGCTTGGGTGTGGATGGGTGGTGGTGGAGCCAAGCTGGTCCTCGACCTGGACCTTGGAGTGGCAGAGGCGGTGCTCTTCCTGGGTTGAGAGGCGGTAGACTTTCTTCTGGTGGTGGTCTGAGGTGGTGGTGGCGGCGGCGGCGAGGCTGGAGGAGGAGAGGAAGGGGCTAGACCGAGACCGCCACCACTCATGTCGATGATGCCGCTGGAGCTGGCGACGATGTTGGCGTGTTGAGATCGAAGGGATTCGAGCTTGGGGACGACATGCTGCTGAAAGGCTTGGATCAGGGCGGGTTTCCTTGCCGAGCTCGGGAGGACGACGTCATGCTGGAGTAGGACGGACCTGAGCTGGGGGACCTTGAGCGAGTTTGGATCAAAGTTTGGGTCGAGGTAGGCCTCGCGAGGGAGGAGGTTGTTGTCGCTGGATGCCATAGGTTCCCGTTCCGTTGCGACGTCCAGAGGTGGAAAGGGAGGTGGGCGATGGCGATCAGGAGAAGGGATAGTTGGAGGGGAAGAGGAGAGAGGGGTGGCGAGTGGAATGGGAAAAAGGATGGGCCTCCAACTTGGGAAGAGGGTTGGGTCAAGGAAGCGCGGCCCTTGCGATCCCTCTCTCTCTCTCTCTCTCGGCCGTTCTAAAGTTTGTGACCAGAGCTCGGTTGGGTGTGGCGAGTTGGTTGGAGTCGTCCCCCTTCTTCCTGCGCTTTTTTTTTCTTTTTTTTTTTTCTTTCCTTTTTCTTCTTTACTCTTTTTCCATTCCTCTTTCAGTGACTATTGATTCGATCGTATGGTCCAAGAGGAAGGAGAGAGAGAGGAGAAGATGCAGTCAGCACGTAGAGGTGCAAAGAAAGGAAGGGTGGTTGAGATTCTTGAGTCCGGTGGCGCGTTGACTCTGTTGGAGCTGTCTCCACGTCAGCTGCCGTCTGTTGCCTTTTGTTTTCCTTTGCCGTTGGTTGTTGCTGTTGTTGTTGTTGCTGCTGGCTGTTGGTTGTTGTTCTCGCTCGCTTCCCATTTTGTCGCCACCTTGCCACTTTCTGCTCACGTGAGGAGGTGGATGGATGGATCGATCGATCGAAACCCCCATCGGGGTGCTGGGGAACTCGTGTGTGGAGGGCTGGAAGAGAAGGGAGGGAACACGTGCCTTGGTTAGCCCACCATGTAGAGAGAGGTGCAACGCCTGAGAGGTGCAACGCATGAGAGGTGCAACGCATGAGGGAAAAGGCGGAGGGGAGGAAGGAGAGAGAGGAAAAAGGGGTGGAGTGGGTGGAAGGTCTGGAGAAAGGGACCGTATCTGAACCATCGTCTCCGCCTTCCATCCGAATCGACTCGAGTTTGATTCGAACCCCCCCCCCCCCCCCTTCTCCCTTTCTCTTCAGACCTCGGTTCATCGCAACCTGAGGAGAGCGAGGCACTCTGGCTCTGCCTACTTTAGAGAACACACCGTAAGTTGGGTAGGCTCGCATCGGCGCGTGCTCATCCCAAGTCTCCGAGCCTCCCGTGACTCGGAATCCGTTTCAGTCCATGGGAGGCCAAGGGGTTAGTGGTGGTAAGTCTCCCGTCGATGGTAGTCGTAGTAACAAGTAGTGGTCAGTCGGGCAGTGGTGGTCAGAGTGGGAGTCATGGTAGAAGTGGTGAGGAGTCAGCAGTCTGTCAGTCAGTCAGTCAGTCAGCCCCATCCGAGAAGGAGAGACACGGTCACAGACTAGTGACTACATGATGTATTCATCATGATGGTACGTATCGCTCTCATCGACCACTACCGACCACCCTCGACTTGCCTACCACTCTCCAACAGCCCAACCAGGTTGATCAGAGTCAACGGGAGTGCGTGTCACGAGTTCGACCTTGTGTCTAACTAGCGTTGGATCGAATCCACTCCGTTCTCCACCCTACCGCACCCACATCCATTTGTAGCCGAACGTGCCTTCGAACGGATCCCGTGCCCTACTCCTCCTCCTGTCTGTGGTGGACCGCCAGACTGCCCTGGCCTGTGCTCCTGCTGGGTTCCCCTGGGCCAAGAGTTGTCGTCGGATTCGGATGGGGAAGTGACGATGGTGGGTGTAGTGGAGTCATAGTGCTGAGGCGCACCCCCCAAAAAAACTCGAACGAGAGGAGGCTATCGGCCGGTTTGCCACACCCGCTTTGGATGCAAGACCCTTCAATCCTTAGCATTCGATTGCAACTCGTTCTCGATCTCCTTCGTCGTAGGCGAGTCGGCTCCATTCTGATCATCCACCAAATCCGACCGGAGGGAAACCAAAGTGCATGTTTATACCGACATTTCCATGCCCCTCCCTCCGTTCCCTCCAAACTCCAACCAACCAACGACACAGTCATTATTACACACTTGTGACTCCCCCCCTCTCCCTCCATCCTCACCCACCGCTCACTCACTTACCCTACAAATATCATCGCTGATCCAGCTGAGTGGCATCCTCTCGTCCCCTCGCTTCCCCCGCCGTCTTCCCGTCCGAGAACAAGGACCAGTTCACCCAACGCAACCCAACCCGACTCGTCCTCCTCTTCCGGCTCTCTCTCTCTCTCTCTCTCTCTCTCTCTCTCTTTCTCTCTCTCCCTCTCTCAAACCCCCTCCGCCCCATCCAGTCCTTGATTCGATCTTTCTCACACACCACTCGCACGCACAAATACAAGAGTCGAAACCAGCCTCGATTCCTCTCTACCCTTGAACCTCCTCGGGTCACCTCAACCAGTCGTCCCCCCCCCTTCCCCTGTCAGCGCGGGCGAGAGCTCAAGACCAGCGTCAAACAGAGCGGGCCAAAGGCGTGAAGAGGGATCAAGCAGAGACGAGAGCGGAGGGAACGCATTCACCCCGCGATCCCTGGCAAGAAGAGGAAAAAACACGAAGGATGTCCTACTTTTCCACTTCACCATCCTCCTCCTCCTCCTCCTCCTCGGGTAGGACGACTCCGGAATCGGATCCAAACCCTCCCCCACCACCCCAACCTTGGATCCCGTCGCAACGAAGGAGCTCCACGCCTCAGGCCTCCTTCCTCCCACCCAACCTATGCTCCATCCCCTTCCTCAAGTCCATGACAGGAGATCAGCAACCCAAGTCGGAAGAGTCGTTGGAAATCGCTTCCTCCTCCTCCTCCTCCTCCTCACCCACCAGCCAGAACACCAACGTTGGCGCCAGCAGCAGGAGAGCAGGTAGCTTTGGAAGCTCGTTCGGAAGTTCGGCCTCCAGGTTTTCGGCTTTGAGCTCGCTGGGGTTCAACCCTCTATCCCACTCGACCTACACTCTTTACAACAACAACTCGAGCAAGAAGCTAGCCTCAGCTGGCGGTGGAGGAGGAGCAGGAGGATGCTACTCCAGCGACACCAACGAGCTCCACTCGAAAATCTACCCGATCGCCTCCCCCGCTCCTCCTCCTCCTCCTCCTTCCTCCTCAACCCCGTCCACATCCCTACCTTCCACGAATCAACCGACAAAGGCGTCGAGAAAGCACATGTGCTTCCCTGACGGCATGGGAGGCACCATGTGCGTCGAGGTCAAGGATCGTCCACGTCGATGCTCTTGAACGGGGATGGTCCAAGGACGACGCGGGAAGTCTCCCCCCTCCCCATCTTTTCCTTTTTTTTTTTTTTTTCAAACTTGATCTCAAGAAAAATAAAAACCAAACAAACGTAGCACTCCTCCAAACCCGACCCTCGATACCCACACTCAAACTTGGCGGATTCCCCAATCTCTCCCCATGGATACCTTTTTTTTTTCTTCTCTCTCTCCCCTTTCCCACTCTGTACTTTTCCGAAGGGTCGATCCGATCATGGTGTCCTTCCTCTCCCTCTCACGCACACATACTCTCCCCATTGGGTCGTGGACCTCATCCCATCAAGCGCAAGCACCCCTTTCTGAACATGCAATCGATTCGAGACTCGCGATCCACAAACGAAATCGTCCTTTCTCCTTGCAGTCCCCCCTTCCCTTCTTGGTCTTCAAGCGAGGGGGGGACACTTCTTGAACCACGGCCATCCCCGCACCCATCTCTTCATTCGACTCGGTTGGAAGAAGAGGAAGTCTCTAGAGTGGTGTAACCTGCCGAGATGAAACTTTGGATCTTGGGAGGAGGAGGAGGTGGTGGAACCCTTTCGACTCGATCTTCACCTTCGACCCTCTTCCAACCCCCTCTTCCCATCGGTTCGTCGGTTGGTTTCGAGATGGATTTCCATCCCCCACCACCACCACCACCCTTTGAAACCGTCAAGCTGGAAGAGGAAGGTAGGTTTTCACTCTGACCTAGACTCTTCCAACCTCCGACCGACTTGTTTTCCTCCTTCACCGAGGTGAGCGAGGGATTCTCCATCTTGCCTCGTTCGACCTCGACCGTCTTCCAACCACCACTGGTCACTTTCGAGCTTGTGGAGGAGGAGGAGGAGGAGAAGGTTTTCTTCCAACCACCACCTCCTGTTCCCTCCACCGTCTTGGTCGTGACCGGAGGGCCGATCCCTGCGGAACCCAAGTTACTCCCCCCAGCACCGTTGACCAACCTCTTGAGTTCCTTCTCCTCCCTCTTCCTCTCCTTTTCCCTCCTCTTCTGAGCTGCCGCCTGGTTCGAGTGGGAAAGCTTTTGTGAGGAGAGCATCTCCTTCATCCTCTGCGGTGGATGGAGAGGGGAGAGAGTGTGTGTGCGTTGTGCAAAGTGGTGGGGGGAAAGAGGAGAAACACCTCGTCAGCGAAACCCTCCACCCCCGCCCCCTTCTTCTACCTCACCCCCCCCCCCCCCCCCTCTTTCCCTCAAAGCGGAAGAGGCGAAACTCACCTTCTTGTGATGATGATCGTAACTGTTCATGTGGTTATCGAACTCGGAGTGAAGCTTGTACTGCTTTTCGCAGAGTTCGCAGCGAAAATTTTGAATGGCAGCCAAGGTCTCCTCCTTGATCGCCGTCCTCTTGGCCACCATTTCCTGGAGGGAGGAGAGGATGAAGAGGGAGAGAAAGACCACCCCATCGGTTTTCAACGCTCGGGGAAGGGGTAAAGGAACGGTTCAAAGGGGGGGATGGATCAAACCTTGGAACGCTCGAATGGCGCGGATGGGGGAAACTCACTTCTCTTGCCCTTCTATCCTCCTCGGTCTCCTTCAACATCCTCTCGGATTCCAACTCCTTCCTGTGTGAGGTGGAGTCGTCTATCACCTTGCTATCAAGTGACATTTTACCTTGATAAGTGAGGTGATCCCCCCCCCCCCCGGGATTTCCGATGCGCGCCCATGTCAGCCGCTGGTACCCACACTTTTCTCAACCTTGCTCGAAGGATAAGGAACCGACTTTGGTAAGGGGGAAGGAGACAAGAAGAAAAAAAGGAAAGGGGGGAGTCGACTCACCTATCCCGGTCAGATCGCTACCCCTCTTTTCGCTGATGGGGACAGGATCCAACCTCCCATCCCTCCTTGCACCCAACCCCGTCCCCTCCGACCATCCCATCAACCTCAACATCCTCATCCCCACGTTGGTCTCGTCAATCCTCGTTTCGACCGTGATCTTGTTCCTCCTTCCACCATCTCCTCTTAAATCGATGAGGTCATCTTCGATGTTCAAGGATCCAGTCTCCCTGAAAGGCAAAGGTTCCGTCTCCAAGAGGTCGGTTCGATCCTCCCCCTCCTCGTCCTCTTCCATCTGTTGCTCATCTGAGCTTGAGTTTCCGTGAGAAGGTCTGCGTCTCTTGGTGACGCTCTTCATCTGCCATTCAGTTTGATGGGGTTTTCAATTTTTTTTTTTTGAGGGTTCATTTTGGGTAGTGGGAGGGGGGAGGGGAGGGAGGGAAGGCAAGAAAGAATTCCAGAATCTGATATCTCCTCTCTCTCTCTTCTCTCTCCTCTCTCTCTCACTTCCTTCGCGCTTCTGGTTCAACCATCTCCCTCCTCACTCCTCACTCATCCAATCGCGGGAAAGAGGTGGTGGCAAAGGTCAAGAGTTGGGTTGAGGAAGGCTGGGAGGGGGAAGGCAAGCGTACCTGTGAAAGTTGGTAGTCCATGATGGAGAATTTTGGTCTTGTCCCAGGCCAGGCTTCGTTGGGTTTTCTAGGAGGGAGAGGACCACCAGGGTTCAAGGTTCGATCAGAAGTTGTGGTGGGGGCGTTGGTGTTGATGTGAAGGATATGGAGGTTTCTGTGTCTAACACTAGCACCCATCTTGGGCTGGTATGGTGGCCTCTGATTATGTAAGATTCCCCCAATCCTTATCCCCTCCACCTTGAGAAGGAGTCAGGTCGACCCTCCCTCTCTCTCCCTCTCTCTCTCTCTCTTTGCCCGTCTTCCCCCGTTCACTCTGCTCACTCCCCCATATCCTACCCACCATTCCATCATCAGAGTAAACTTTACCCACCTTGCCTCCCTTCCCCCCTCCCGCAACTCAAGATATTATCCCCCCTTCCAAAGATGACACCTCCCCTGGAACCGGTATCCAAGGGCTTGAGGAGAGTGGCCATCATAGGAGGTGGAAGCGCTGGGATGTCCATGGTTCAGCAATTGCACCAGGTGGATCCCAAGTTTCGACCTACCATCTTCGAGAGGAGGTCTGGATTCGGAGGTATCTGGCGATACGATCCCGAACCTGGGGATTGTGAGATCGTCTTCGACTCTCGAGGTAAACCTAGGCCCGTTTTCAGATTGAGAGGGGACGGTGACGCCAGCGTAGGGAAAGAGGGTGGGACCAAGTCGTCGTTCCAGGAGGTGAGAGGTTACCCTCCAAGTCCAATGTACGAGGGGCTCAGGACCAACATCCCAAAGTCACTCATGGCGTTCAACAAGTTTGCCTTCGCCTCCACCGGTCCAGTTGACGACCGAGTCTCTTGCAGTAGCTTCCCCAACAGGTCCCAGGTGGAGGGGTACCTCAGAACCTTTGGTGAGGACTCGATCGAGGAGGGTTTGAGTCGATTCGCAAGGTTCGACACGGTCGTCACCCGAGTGGAGAGGGTTTCGAATGTGCCAGGATATGATCATGGGTCCGGTTCGGTCTGGTCCGTCCAAGGCAGAAGTCTCAAGGATGGGAAGACGTTTGAGGAGAGGTTCGACCACGTGGTCTGTGCAGGTGGGAGGTGCAACGTCCCCTTCGTCCCCTGCATCCCCGGCCTCGAGAATTTCAAGGGGGAGATGATGCACAGCGCTGGATACCGTCACCCTGAAAGGTTCAGGGGAAAGACGGTGCTCGTGGTCGGAAACTCCTCTTCAGGATGCGACGTGGCGAGGGAGCTCTCGGGTTACCTGGTGAGGGAGTTCCAAGGTTCGGAAGAGTGGGTGAGGGATTCGAAAACCCAACCTCCTAGCACGGGGGTCAAGGTCTACCATTCCTACGAGGATTTCGAGAGCCCTCCTCCTCTGGACTACGACCCGAGGGACGAGACCAGCCCGGATTGGTGCAAGAGGATCAAGGTGGTTCCCAAGATCTCGAGGGTGGAAGAGGATGGGTCGATCCTGCTCCAAGGGGGTCAGGTGTTGAACGACGTGGACTCCATAGTCTGGGGTACGGGCTACCTCTACGACCTACCTTACCTGGATCACTCCAAGGAACCCTTCCGATCGTACCCCATCCTACCGAGGAAGATGCGGAAGCCATCGCGAGAGAAGGCTGCTGGCGAAACCCAAGCAGCCGTAGCCGACGACGCGACAAGGAGCGATTCGGGAGAAGGCGCCGAACACGACGAGGATGAGGAGGGTACCGCGAGTCACTTGACCAACCTTGACGACTGGTGGCTCTTCTACTCTGCCGACCCCAGCCTGATCGTACTGGGAGCCCCTCTCAGGATCGTCCCCTTCCCCTTCACTCAGATCCAATCCAGATTCGCAGCTGCGTTCTGGAGCGGCAAGGTGGGAGAGCTTGGCAAGCTGGACAGAAGGATCCCTACCAACCGAGCGGAAAGATGGAGATCCAAGAGGATCTCTGAAGAGGAAGAGGAAGAGGAAGAAGATAGAAAGGTGGATGGCAAAGCTTTGGTAGACGAGGCGCGTTGCGATCTGGGTCACCCTTCCGACACGGCTTACATGGAATCGATGTTGGAGCAATTGCCTGAGGAGCTGCGGAGAAGAGATGAGGGTTGGGACAGGGTCTCGGAATGGTGGAACGAGATGAGGAAGAACAACAAGATGCTCAGGAGAGACGAGCTGGGTTACTGATGCTGTGCGGTGGCTTCCCTCACACACAGACAAACACTCACACACCCACACACTTCCACATAGACAAACATACACACCTGAGGTGCCATGGATGTATCCTATCTTGGATGGATCCCAAAGCGGGGACAGAAGGATGAATGAATGCATGCTGTTCGCTTCTGAAATTGAAAGGGATGTCGAAGCCTTACCATGTATGCCTCCTGCGAGCCTGTCACTGTGGGTGGGAGAGAACAAGGTACAAAGCGCGCGCCATCTCCGCGCTCACCTTGCGCCCGCCACTCCCTCTACTCCACTTTTCATCCCCACTCTCCTCCCTTCCCTACCCTGTTCGTCTTTCGTTCCTTCCTCACTTCACGTAATCAGGTTGGAGTCTGCATTCCCCCCTTCCCCTCCCTCCATTATTCCCCCTTCGCAACCTCTCGCATCCTCCGCCACCTTTCCTCAACGACACTCTCCCTTCCCCTTCCTCGACCTTTTTCCCCCACGCCTTGGGATCCGGAGGAAAAACGTAAAAGAAAGGAGAATACGATCAAGGAGAAGAAGAAGAAGGAAGGGGAACGCCTTCTCTCTCCCCCCCCCC
>KZ820396.1:0-12050 GCA_003144235.1 Violaceomyces palustris
GGGGGGGGGGGGGGGGAAGGGAGAGAGAGAGGGAGTAAAGTTCAACCCACCATCCCCCCCAACCTTGGGTGAGTGGAGGAGTCAAAAGAAGAAGGTTAGAAAGGGAAGGAAACTCGTTCATCCTCTCCTCCCTCTCTTCCTTCCCCTTCGTTTCCCTACCCACCCACTCGAACTCGCTGTCTTGAACCTCGACGTGTGGATTCGGTGGTGAAAGAAAAGGTATCAACATCCAAGTACCCAAACGGAGAGAGAGAGAGGGAGAGGGAAGAGGAAGAACCATGTCCAACCAGGATGAAACCCGATCGGAAACCAACCCTTTGATCCTGGTGGAACCCTCGGAACTCAAGAGTTTCGTCAAGAGGATCCTACTCTCCAACGGTTCGAACGAGGAGAATTCCGAGATCGTCTCCGACTGTCTGGTGGAAGCCGACCTTCACGGTGTGGACTCTCACGGTTCCAATCGGATCCCTTCCTACATCGAGAGGATCCGTAGAGGTTTCCTGGATCCTACCTCGGAGCTGGAGTGGAACCATGTGACCCCCGTGGTCTCCCACTTGGACGCGAGGAACGGTTTCGGTTTCGTGGCGGCCTTCAAGGGGATTCAGAAGGCCATCGAGATCGCAAGCGTCTACGGCATAGGTCTGGTTTCGGTCACCAACTCGAATCACTTTGGTAGGAGCGCTTACTTTGTCAAGCAGGCTGCAAGTCAAGGTTACATGAGTCTCGTCTTCACCAACTCCTCCCCTGCTGTGAGTACGTTCCAAGATCGATCCATCTTCTTCATCCTTCCAACCCCCCCCCCCCCCTTCCCTTCGCTGACCAACCCCCCCGATCCGGATGACTCCCCTCCCACCCCTAGCTCCCTGTCTGGGGAGGCAAGGAAAAGTTGATGGGAGTCTCTCCCATAGCTTGCGGTGCACCCGGAGGTGGAGGTGGAGATCCCTCCTCTCCTGACTTCATCCTGGACATGGCTCCTTCCGTCGCGGCCAGGGGAAAGATCCACAAGGCCTTACGGAGGGGTGAGACCATCCCTCCAGGTTGGGCTCTGAACTCTCAAGGTAGGGAGACGCAGGATCCGGAGGAGGCTCTGAAGGGTTGCATGTTACCCATGGGAGGTCCGAAGGGGAGCGGTCTCTCCATCATGATGGACGTCTTCTCCGGAGTCCTCTCCGGTTCCTCCTTCGCAGGTCAGGTCAAGGGTCCTTACGACCCTTCGGCCCAAGCGGGAGTAGGTCACTTTCTCCTAGTCCTCAAACCTGACCTCTTCATGGACATGGACCAGTTCAGGAGTAGGATGTCTCACCTCTACTCGACCGTCGTCGGTTCCGAAAGGAGGCCGGGAGTCGAGAGGATCTACTTTCCTGGCGAGATCGAACTACTAGAGTCAAGGAAGAGGAGCAAGGAAGGCATCCCTTTCGTTCAGGCAGAGATCGATTCTCTGAACCTCGAGGCAGAGAGGGCTGGCGTTCCCAAACTCGTCGTCAAGGGTTGAGAGTCCTCCATGGCGAATAGTCCATCTGCCCATCTTCGCATTCGTGATCGTGTGCGATCGTGCAGCTTTCAGACCGTCAAGTAACGTGAAACAGCTTTCGCTCTTTTCTTCCACCTTCATTTTACAATTCGTGACGATGGAGTGAGATTGAGGATAGCAAAAGTACAGGTAGAGAGGGGTTTGGGGGTGGGGGGGGGGTCAGAATTTGTCTTCGGGATTCTTGCTTTGTGGCGTTTGAAACAGCGTGAGTCTTTGCGAGTGTGTGATGGGGGGCTGCGATCCTGCAAGCCCAGCGTGGGTCAGGGGGGGAAGGTATGATGAGAAGATCCTCTTGAGAGGAAAAAGAAAAAGGAGTCAAGAGACAAGGTAAAGGTATATACCAAGGAGAAAAGAAAGAATGAACCGACAACATGGTGGATGACGGACGACCCAACCAAGATCTCTTGCGTGAAGCCCTTTTTGGGAAATGATCCAGGTAAAAAAAAAATCCAGCCCCTCCCCCTCCACCACTCCTTGGTGACAACAAAAGGGGGGGGGGGGGGTGTTGCGGGAGTTAGGAACGCGCTCATGCGTCCCTGGTAAAGGTGTGAGGAGCCGAGACGTCCTTCTCGTACTCTTCGACCGAGGCGGTTCCGGATCCCTTGCCTTCGACGTCGACCTCGCCGTTGTAACCTTGGTAGGCCGCTGTGTTCTCGCCGTCGATCCGCCCTTCGGCCGCCTTGGTGTCTCTGTCTCTCTGCTCCTTGGTCACGCTGCCGAAGATGACGTCCATCTCCTCTAGCGACCTTCCCTTGGTCTGGTGATTTGAGAGGAAACGAGAGAGGGAGAAGGAAGAAGGGAGAAGAAGAAAGACTCAGTGACACGGTCTGAAAGGAGCCTCTCGTGCTGAGTGAACCACGGTTCTGACGACGACGACTCACCTCTGGAAGGAAGAAGATGAAGACGGCGAACCCTGCGATGTTGATGGTGCCAAAGGTGAAGAAGACCTTGTAGCCGAGGTTCTTGATCGCGACGGGCGCGGCAAAGGCCTGGGCGCAGTTGAAGGCCCACTGGGTGGCCGAGGCGGTGGCGAGGCCCAGGTGACGGGTTCCGTTGGAGAAGATCTCGGAGACGTAGAGCCAAGGGACGGGGCCGACACCGGACGAGTAGGCTACGCTGAAGATGTAGATGAGCGCAGCCATGGCCTTGGAGGCGTCGGATGGGTTGGCGGCGTTGGGGTCGGGCGGGTACTCCTTGAGGAGGGCGCCGATGATGTAGAAGAGGACGCCCATCGACACGGCCGAGCCGAAGAGGGACCACTTCCTTCCGATCGACTCGGCGCCGAACGAGACCCAGAGCAGGGTGGCGACGAACTTGACGACACCGTAGATTCCCGAAGCGAGGAGGGCAGCGGTGGCGCCCGTGTATCCGATGGACTCGAAGATCTGAGGCGCGTAGTAACCTACCATGTTCTGACCGCTCCATTGCTGGAAGACGAACATCATGATGGCGATGAAGAACCTGACGTTGGTGCCCTTCTCCAAGATGCACGTCCTCCACGAGACCTGGATCTCCTCCTCCTCCCGGACGGCGGCGTTGATCTCGGCCATCTCGTGGATGACGTCCTCATCGTTGACGCTCTTCCTCCTCAGGAAGGCGAGGTTCTTGAGCGCTTCCTGTTGCCTACCCCGCTTGGAGAGCCACCTTGGCGATTCGGTGGCGAACAAGAGACCGACGGCCATGAGGCCGGATGGGATGAACTGGAGACCGAACGGGATGCGCCAGATCATGGCGCCGGACTTGAAGCGCCTGCTCACACCGTAGTTGGTGAAATACGAGAGCATGACACCGAGCGCAACGATGATCTGGAAGAGACCGGTGATGCGGCCCCTAGCGTTCTTTGGAGAGCACTCGGAAACGTAGCCGGAAGCGATCGAGGTGATACCGCCGATACCGAATCCAGCCTAGCGAAGACGAACGTGTGCGATGTGGAAGGGGAAGGGGGTTCGTCAGCGACCTTGTTCTCCTGCCTTTACCCCTTGGTGCAAGCGCATCTTCAGTTCTCCCTTTCATCCATACTCACCACAACCCTCCCTCCGTAGATGAGGCCAATGTTACCACCAACACCGGGGAGGACTTGAAGGACAGTGCCGATGAGGATGATGGCGTTGAAACCGCTCAAGGTCCACTTCCTGCCAAACCTGTTCGAGATGGGCGCGGCGATGATGGCGCCGAAGAAGGCTCCCGCCTGGAGGATGGCGACGACGACTTGGCTGACATGAGTCTTCTGGTTGACGACGTCGAACGCCTTGAGGAAGCCTGTTTGACTGACGACGCCACCGGCGACACCTGTCTCCCAGCCTGGGGAGTTCCATGATTCATTCGAAAGGATTTCGATCGAAATCGAGTCAGCATGAAAGATTCGCGGATGCTCTTGACTTCTTTGGGTCGGAAGATTGCTTACCGAAGAGGAAGATGCCGAGGTAGGCGCACAAGGCCAGGTAGTAAACGTGAATGTTGGGGAACCACATATTGGTGGTCATGATGAAATCCGGGTTGAGTTGAGAGGACGGCGCTCGTTCCTTCTCGTTTGTCAGCCCTCTGATTGCGAGAGCGGTGGGCCCAAAGTCGGACGAATCGAGATGCCACGAGTGTGTTGTGATAGGTAGAGGGCCTATCGGAACGTGTGAGGGTGTGTTTATTTGGATGGAGGGTGGTCGACAGGGGAAGGGAGACCGTCTAGGGAAGGTGGCGAATCGAGGTCGAGAACGGTGTGACGATCAAGCCGTCTTATGAAGGGTCGGTGAGGACGGTTGGTGAAGGAGCGCTTTTCTAGATGAATGGGACGGTGGAGCTTGTCTGAGTGGCTCGGTTGATATACCCTGGAGGCTGGCGTATAAAGGTGTGGCCGTATGGGTAGGGGAACCAACAAGGGGAAGCAAGAGCGTGGGGGAGGGAGGGGTAAATCGACAAAGGTTGGCGTGGGGGAGCACGACGATGCCGCCAACAATGAAAACGAGAGTGGATGAGTGAGCAAATAAATGTATGGATAGGAAAATCAGATGGGTAAAGAGAGGAGGACGAGGGAGCGTGTGGCAAGCCAAGAAAGCGAAAGGCAATCGAGTCCTTGATCACATGGACATGACAAGGATGGAATGAGGCATGGAGAGATTGGGGACTCGAAAGGGTAACCTACCACCTCCTGATGAGGAGGAGGATGGAATGTGGAGAATCGTTCCTTGGACCCTGATAGGTTTCCGGGATGGCTCAAGAGAAGGCAGGTTTAGAATGGGGGAGGAGAAGGGGGATGGATGGGTGAAGGTGGCGGTGGGGGGGGGGGGGGGGGGGGGGGGGGGGGGGGGAGGGAAGGGGGTTGGGTAAACAGCGGGAAAGTGGATGGACGTGGAGGAAGAGGCTGAAGGAGAAAAAGGAAGGGAGGAGGAGGAGTTTGAAGGGATCGCGGGGAGGGGTTGTGGGGAAAAGAAAAGAAATGCAAGATGATCACAAGAGGCTCAACATGTTCTTCGTTTCGCTTTGGGAAAGGGGAAAATGAAAAAAAAAAGCATTGTGATTGAGACTCAAGCAGCGTGCGTGTGTGTGTGTGTTGGTGGCGGACCTGACATGACATGGTAAGACCCACCACCACTCCCTCTCGCCTCTGGTGATCCGTCAGAGATTGCCAAGCCACGAAGAAGGGATCGAAATGAGAGAAGAAGAAAAATGCCGAAAGAGGTGATCGCAAACCAGTGGAAGACTGGTTGAACAACCACGCACATCTAGCGGCTTTGGTTGCTCACGGTGATTGCCCAACCACCCAACCTCGATGGCGAACAGCCTGTATGCGTCTCTCCATCCGCCCTCCTTCGCCCCCAAGCTCGCTCGAGACGGAGCAGCTGCTGTTCGCGGGAGGAGAGTCGAGCTCGAATCCCGCCAGCCTACTAACCCACCCACCCACCCGTGCCTGAATCGTAGTGGATCCAATCCCAACTCACTTGACTCACTCCAACAAGAGATTGGGCTCTGAAGAGAAATCCACTTTGACCACCAGCAACGTGGTCGGTGCCCTCTTTCTCCCCCCCGCGCGCGCCTTGTGACAGACCTCGATTCATGGGTAAGGTGGGGGAGCTCGACTCTGGCTTACCAAGTGGGAGGAACTCTCTCTGAACCTGGCCAGAAAACAGGTTGGTACTCTTTCCCCACGTCGTCCAAGTGTGGGAGTGGGGGGGGGGGGAGGGAGGTGTGTGGGTGGGGAAAGGGAGAGGGAGAGGGAGAGGGAGGGAGAGGAGTGAGAGTGATCAAGTGGGGGGTGGGGTTGGGATGTGAAAGGGCGCGAGCGAAGGGATGGATGGGTCTCAGTCACGTCGGTAGGGAGAGAGGTGGCGAGGAGAGGGAGGGAGAGAGGAGAGAGGAGAGTGTCGCCCACCCTGTCTCGCTACCAATTCGAGGTGTGGCTAGCCCAAAGTGAACCCCCATCTCACCAACCCACGAATACGAACCCATTCAAACGTTCTAGGTCCTTGCTTTCGAAAAGGGAGAGAGGCGAGCTTTCCAACGGTAGAGGAGGGACTTCACCGCGACCTTGACTAGAAGACGGGCTAGCCGAGGAAGACCGTCAACCCCGCGACTCCCCCCGCATTGAGTGGTTGGTTCCGAAAACGAACTCCCTTCCCCTGCTTGGCCTTTTTGAATACAAACGATGAGACTCTTCCTCCACTCGCGAGGAGCTTGGAACTCTTTTCCTTTTCTTTTTTTTGAAACCCGCTTCTCGATCCCCCAGCTTCCCTCCTCCCCCCACGTTCAGGGGGAGGGCGGCGGAAAAATGAACACGAAGAGGAGGGCCCAAGAGAGAGAGAGAGAGATGGGGCCACAAAATATTTGAAATGACCTGCGTCCCATCCTCTCGCTTCCTAGCGTGACCAGATCCCACACAAATCCTCCATCCCACCCACCACCTCACCGTCGGAACCCCTCTCCACCTCTGGATCCCGTGTGCGCCAACGTGGGGAGGGGGGAGAAGAACAGAGCAAAATGAAAAAGAGGAGCCAAAAAAAAAAAAAAAAATGACGAAAAACAAAAACGAAAGTGAGTGAAAAATTAAGAGGAAAATACGACAGAATAGGAAAATGTCAAGAACCTCCCCAGACAAGTGGGGCAACAATCCCGGACGAGTAAGAAGCTGAGCCACCGTGACAGTCACAATCCCAACGTGATCTGAAACGTCCCCTCCTCCTCGTCCGCCAAGTGCACTTACCGGCGTCAAACGGCGTAAGAGATTGAAACACTCGCGCTGCATGGGGGGGGGATTTGCCGACCGATGTAAGAAAAGAAAATCCCCTTTTTCGTCTCAGTGAGGCTCCTGGCTCCTTGTTCACTTCCCCCCACTGTCCCCTTTCCCTTTCCCCACACGCATGAATCGCTGTTGAGCGGAAAACCATCCCCCCTTCTTTCCCCCCCTTCCCACCCTCCCCCACACTCACGAGGTATCCATTTGAAGGGTGGGGGGGGGGGGGGGGGAGGAGCCTCCTTCCTCCTCGTGCTGTTCGTCAAAAGAGGATCGATGGCCGAAAAAAAAGCGCAATCACCAAATACCCTCTCTGCCCCAAAAGCCCTTCTTCCTTACCCCTTCACCGATCTCTACGAAAGCGAGCTTCCCTCGCGCACTTCCACCCCTCCTTCCCTCCACGAGTCCATCTAAGGATTCGCAAGTCCCAAAAGGCCCCACCACCCCGTCTGTGAGGTGTTTTTATTTATTTCTTTAATCTCACTCTTCATCTTCCTTTTGAAGTCGCCCAAACCCCCACAAGCGTGCAGAAGGTGGATCCAGGTGGGGAAATCCGCAAGGTGCGATCCCTTCGGTGGAAGGCAGATTGAGTGGAGCATACATGCTGGAGACCTTGAATAGGCCCCAAAGCCACGAGGTCAAAGGAAAGGGCTCTGGTGGAGGTTGGATTCTCCTCCCCTCCTTAAAATCCCTTCCATCCTGAACGATCACGAAGGGAGAGAAGGGGGAGAATGAGCGTCATTCTTCTTTCGGTGTGCATTGCATGTATTTTCCAAAAAAAAAACAAAAAAAAAAACAAACAAACTTGTCTGGGGAGGGAAAAAAAAATCACCAGCATCGGGTAGCTGCAGAAGAGATCGGATCTATCGGTTTACAGTAAGGAAAGGCAACAAGAAGGGAAAGGGACGCGCATCACAATCGACTGCCCTCATCACTGGCGCAGCAAGCGCAAGAGGAAGGGTTGGAGGAGGAGGAGGAGGAGGGGGATGCGGAAGAGAGGCTCATCTTCTCCATCGACTTGACGGTCGTCGAGGTGGTGGAAGGGGAGAGTTGAACCGGCGTCGTCGTCGTCGTCGTCGCAGAGGTGGAAGAGCAGCAACTCGACGATGCCGAGCTCGAAGACGAGCCTACCGCTTCGAACGCGTTCCTCGAGAGGGGGTCGTTCAGGCTAGGCAGGTCGTGAGCAGGGTTGAGGTCGAAGAAGTTGGCGGGTTTCAACCAGACGTTGAGGTGCTCGACCGGCATGACTGGCCAGTCCTCCGGTCTTGGGATGTGCGTGATGCCGTAGGTGAGCCAGACGACGACGTCCGTGTCCTCCGTGGATTCCTCCTTCTTGACCCAGTTGCCCAGCGAATCCTCCGCCGTGTCCCTCTGTTGGGGTACGTACTTTCCTGCGGGCCAGAGTTGCTCCTCCTCGAACGGAGTCACCCAGAGCGCCTTGGTCGAGAACTGAGCCCTCTTGGCCACCATCGAGTCTCCCCTCAGAGCCAGGGGTTCAAAGTCCTTGGTGTGGATCTTGTAGGAGGCCGGGAGGCCCGAGGCGTAGTGCTTCTTGGAAGGGTTGACGATCGACCAGACTCGGTGCTTGTCGTAGTCCAACCCTGCAGACCTCTTGATCGGCGTCTTGACCGTGGTGAACCCGTTGCCGAGGTAGTTGCCGTCCGTCCCCGTGGCGGCCTCGGTCTGCTTGACGTCGGTCTGGACGACCGTGTTCTCGCAACCGTCCACCATCGGGTCGATCCTCAGCGAGAAGAGGTGCTGGTGGTAGTGCGCGTTGACCTTGGGAGCCACCTCGACTCCGTAAGGGTTCGGCTCGTCCCTCTCCTTGACGTAGAGGTTGAGGATCCCGGTCAGCTTGGTCTCGAGCTGGATCGAACCGTCGGTGTGGAAGTTGTAGTTGAAGATGTACTCGTAGTTGGCGATGGTGCAGATCATCTGCACCACCAGCTTCCTCCCCCTGGCCACGCGGACCCTGCCGCCGGGTCGGTAGTCGGTGTGCTTCCACGCGATCCCGGCGTCCTCCTCGTGGATGCAGATGCACTTTTCGATCGTCACCGGTTGACCGTCCTGACCCACGTAGCTGCCGTCGAGGTAGTGGATCGTTCCGAGGCAGTCGCATCCGAGCTTGAGAGAGTTGGAGAGCGTGCCCATCCCGTACTCGCCGACGTCGAAGGCGAACTTCCTAGGGTGAGGGTGCTCGGGCGAAGAGTAGGGGACCACCATCTCGGCGACCGACATCCTGTAGACGATCGGCCTGACGTTGCCGGCGTCGTTGTAGGTGACGGTCGAGAGGACGAGGCCGTCCCTGGGGTGGAAGCCGATGTGCATCTTCCACTTCTGCCAGCTGAGCTCGTTCCCTTGCATCTTGAAGCTGACTCCCTCCGGCTGGGTGACGTGGAGCGGCTTGAGGTCGGTTCGAAGCTTGGGCATCTTTGGGTCCGAGGCCATCAGGTCCGGAAGGTAGTCGAACGACTCCATGGGTGGGGTGATCCTCTGCCTCCCGGCGTATCCCAGAGCCTCGTCCCTGTCCGTCGTGACCGGTCCAGGCCTGGTGGTCGAGTTGAGCGTGCTGAGCTTGCCCGTGACGGCGTCCCTGTGACCGGGGAAGTCGACGGCGAGAACCTTCTTGGCGTTCGAGTCGATGACGGGGTAGAAGTCCATGGGGTGGGCGTACAGGTTCTCCTCGTCCGACTTCCTGGCGTAGACGAGGCACTGCTGGAGTCGGATCGAAGGGTCGAATCGGTCGTCGTATCCGATCGACCAACCGTCGGCGTAGAGCTGGTGAGGCTCGATCCCCACCTCCCTGGCGATGGCGCAGATCCTAGGGTCGGCCCTGAGGATCTCCTCGGCCTCGTTGACCTCCTCCGGCGTCAGTCCCGGCTGCATGCCGACGGGGAGCTTCTTGACGCTCTCCACCTTTCCGAGGAGTCCGGCCGAGGAAGGGCTGTACTTTCCGGTGGGACCGGGGTGAGGGAGGTTGGAGGCCAGAGCCAGCTTGACCTCGTAGGCGTCTCCGGTGATCTCGTCGATGATCTGGCACTCGACCCTTCGGACGAGGGCCTGCTTGGCCGTGCGAGCGTCCATCTTGGAACCCCTTGGCAGAGGGAGGCCGAGAGCGTAGAGCACGGCGGCCTTGGGTGGGTTGATGAGCAACGAGCTGGCGAACTTGAGCGCCTTGACCGAGGTCCTGGCAGCGAAGTGGCTCCTTGCGATCAAGGAGGCGGCAGAGATCCTGGTTTCCACAGAGGGAGGGAGAGGGAGAGGGAGAGCAAGGGGGAGAGGGAGGGGTTCAGCCGTGTGAACTGATCGCGACAAACTGGGCAACTGAGCGTCAAACAGGCTAGGAAGTGCATACTCACTCCTCTGGGGTAAGGGGGTCGAGAGGGTGAGGGGCAAAGGTCGAGATCATCTTGCTGGTCTCTCCGAAATTATTCGACTGAGTGGAAGCCATCTTGCCTGCTTCTGTGTGGTGTCGGGATGGGAACTGTGTGTGAGAGAGTGTGTGTGTGTCTCTGCTTGTGCGTGGCTCGGTTCCTTTGTTTCCCTTTCAGATGCTCTCTTTGAGGGAATTTGGCTCGTGTCTGGAAAGGT
The DNA here is from genome assembly GCA_003144235.1 of Violaceomyces palustris. Lineage (NCBI taxonomy): Eukaryota > Fungi > Basidiomycota > Ustilaginomycetes > Violaceomycetales > Violaceomycetaceae > Violaceomyces > Violaceomyces palustris. The sequence goes on from KZ820396.1 coordinate 10,344, forward strand.
GCTTGGGGGTGCGGGAAATTGGTGGGTGGCTTGGAAATCAATCTAGCGTGAATGCTTGAAGCGCGAAAGGGTGGCTGGGTATGATGTGGGTCGGGGGAGGTGCTCAAGTGGATGCAACGAGGCAGGGAAGGGGGATAGGCTTGATGCTGTGTTTGAAGTAGAGGAGGGGAGGGGAGGAGCGAACCAAGGTTGGGATCGATTGAGTGAGGATCGACTTTATAGTTCACGGAGGGAAGCTTTGCTCCTCTTGCGGCTGCTGCCGAAGGAGGAAGAGGGGGTAGGAGGAGAGGAGGAAGAGGAGAGAAGTGTGAGCAAGAGTCGGTGAGCAGCAGCACAAAGCCTCTCTGGGATGTGTTCGTGTGTGCATGTGTGTGGTTCGAAGGAATACCAGAAAACTTGGAGATTAGAGAGGTCACACACCAGAAGAATCCACTCGGCTCACTCACTCTCCCCTTCCTTCCCATCGGCCCCAAGCTCGGGCTTTTTTCTTCTTCTTCTGCTTTCCCCCTTCTCCTTCCTTTCCCCCCCTCCCTCCCTCCCTCTCTGACCTGTGGAGCGAGCGAGCGAGGAAAAGCGGCTCTTCGGGATGAGAAGGATAAGCCCAAGAGCCCTCTCTGTGTCGTCTGTCATCGTCTCCTTCCCTCTCCCCCCTCGGAATCATGTAATCACGGACGTTCTTCCTTGCTTTGAACGGAAAGGGAAGGAAGGGGAAACCCACCCCCCTCGTCCCCTTCGGCACGGGGTCGACGAGGGGAAGGCGGGATGGGTTGGGAACGAGATTACAAAGATGCGAAATCACGATAGACGACCAAGGACCCCACCGGACCAATCCCACCTTGCATTTTGGATTTCGTTTCGATCTGATTCCCGGGGATGGAGGCCGGATTGGAGGAGTGGATTAGGAAACGAAGCGAAGAGGTTGAGGGAGACCCCTTTCCCTCTAACGAGGTGGGAAAGAGCGGACTGTGTGTGGCTCGTTTGCCCTTCCTCTTGCAGGGGGGGGGATTGGGTTGCAAGGACTGGGATGACGCCTGACGCTCCGGGCTGCATGTAACAATGCGAATGTGGCTCTATAGATGCTGGGATGGAGATGGGGCTTACGTGAAACGCCTCGCAAAGGGATTGATAGCGTTCCGTCCTATCCTTAGAGAGATGAGGCCCGGACGACACCTTTGCGGGGGGAGGGAGGGGAGGCGGGATGGGAGACCAGGCTCGTCAAGAGAGAGAGAGAGATTGCATCCGAGTCACAATCGCTGAACGACCAAGGGGATCATCCCGACCGATGGAAATCGCTCTTGCCAGCTTCCATCGTGTGGCAAGGGGTGTTTCGTGCGTGGCATGGCTGCGTGATACGTACTGTAGATAAAGCGGGAGCCGGATCCCCACTTATCTCTGGAAGGGTTGAGCGGTGACAAGATGGAGCGACGATTACAACCACCTGCATCCGAGTTGGAATCCAAGGTACGGGGAGCGATCGTTGTAATCCTAACGAATCGTGCATTTCGCCCCAATCTAATTCCCTCACCCTTCAAGAGGGGGGGAGGTGGGCACGCGACGCATGGCCTTCCCTAGCCGTTCTACACTAACGAGGGTTGGGAGAGGGCTCCAGCGAAATCGGAATCACGCCGCCAAACCACGCTCTCCCCTCTCGTGACTGTGGCGTTGGAATGCCGACACCATGGCCAAAAAAAAAAAAAAAAAAAACCC
>KZ820398.1:0-12031 GCA_003144235.1 Violaceomyces palustris
TTTTTTGCATCGACACCTTCCTAAAGAGGAAACGAGAGCCGGCTTTCATCATTGCCAGAGGAGAGGAAAGCCCGGAAGATTGGCAGCAAGAAGAGCAGTACATGTAGTATGGATGTCGGAACGAGGAAGGAGGAAAGGCGTACTATGACCGCTTGGTTGAAGTGGCCCCCCTCCCCTTGCCCCCTTTTCGCCCTTTGGGCTCTCGAAAGCCTCTCAACGTGTTGACGGTAGGACAGATGGGGAGGGAAACCTGGCAACCCCTTTTAGTTGCATTTCGATCCCTTCCTTGCTCGCCCCTCTTCACTCGAGCTATGTTCGTGTGTATGCCACAGGCGAACACTCACCCGCGTGGGTCTTCGTATATATCCTGCCAACCTTTTTTTGCCTCCTAGTCCATCGACCCTTGCCTCTCCTCCTCCCTCCCTTGCCTTGCCCCTCCGAACGCTGAGCCATCAACGTAAGAGAGTCGATTCTGGCGTCTTGTTACGCTCCGACCATCTTGTCCCCTTTGGCCTTGAAGGGTTGCCGTGTTTCATCCTTCCCCAACCCATTCTACAAGGTGGAGAGTGCCGGCTGCTGATTCGCGCAAGCCAACATATGCGAGGTGCATTTCTAGGAAGGCTGAGAAGAGCGGGTTTGCAGAGCGTGCTCAAACTCAGGCCGAAAAGTCATGCACAAGTCCGCATCAAGAGACTGCATCCGCAACTGGACCCTCGAGAGACTCTTGTCAAGGACACGTTTGGGAAAAACAACCTCCTGCGTACCTGTATGCCCTTCCTCTTTTGGTCAAGCCTCCCCCCCTTCCCCCACACCTTGACAAGAACGATGACCAAAGGCTTTGACAATCCCGCCATCTCGCACTCAGACTCCTTCGCGTATCACTCATTCTTACCATAGAAGGAAGGTCTCAATGAGGCTCTTTCCTTTCTCGGAACCTTTTTCAACCTCCGACCAAGCCTTCCACTTCCCTCTTTTATCTCAGGGCTGAGGAGCATTCACAATGGTTACAAGTTGAGGAATCGTCCTTCCAAGTCTCATCTCTCGGCAGATCCCAGAGGTGAACTGCCGTTTCGCATACCCCGATTTGACCTTGGAAAGCTTCGCAATGTGATGCCTTTTTTTGAATCTTCTCTTGTTTTGAGGCCGAGGGAATTGGAAAGCGTGAGTGGGCGGGAAAAGACGGGCATCAGACACGCGTGATTTTCCATCGAGTCGTGTCAGGTCAACCGCTCTGGACAACGAAGGATGGAACGAGGGGGAAGGATCGACGAAGGGGCTTCTACATACAAAGCGGGTGACGATGGTGTAAGGGCAAAACTTAGAGATGTATCGACCTCTGGCTCAAACCGTGTAACAACATTTGAACCTTGGCCGAATGGCGGGCGCTCTTTCCCCAACGTATATGTAGCACGCTTCCTGTCATTCTATTGTCATTCGAGCTCAGCCTTCGAGAGCATACATACATCCCAATCGCTGTGCATGTTGCATGGGTTGCATTCGGTGCGCAACATCGTTCGGAATACATTGGAATCCATAGGATCGAAAGGGTGAGAGAGGAACCCTTCATAGTTGCAGATGATGAAACCCCGCCCAGCATCACAGTCACTCGTGTTTAAGAAGGGATTGATGTCATGCTCAGGATCGGGAGAGTCGGTTACGGCTGAGAAGGTGGGGGCCAGAGTTCAGAGGCGAACGATTCCAAGCAGAGACGAATGAAATCGAAACCTCGCTCCCCACCCACCTGTCCACCAACGTCCCGGGTCAAGTCGAGCAGCCAGAGGAAGGCGATCAAACCATGAGGCATTCTTGGCCCTCCCCATCCTCCTCCTTCCGCGTCCTTCGGTCAGAGAGAGAGAGAGAGCGAGAGGATAGGGGGTGGTGGAGAAGGCAAACACAATCTTCCGTCCAACGGCCAACGGTTCTGTCGTTCCCCTTCTCTTTTTACTTGCTTCCCTCCCATCTCCTTCATCGTCCTTATCCTTCTTCTTCCTCGTTCCTTCTGCCTTCCTCCCTCTCCTCCTCCATCCTCTGTCTCTCGCTCATCCTTCCAACCGCCTTGTCACCATCTTCCGTTTTCCATCCTTCACCTTCCACCTTCCATCCTCCTTTCCCATTCCCTCTTTCCCTCCTCCAATCTTTTTCGTTCCTTTCCATATCCAGCCATCAGGCATACACACTCTCTTACTTACCGTCCGAGCTACCTCTTCTCACCAATCCTGTCTTTTGTTCTGTTCACATCCACGCAAACACACTCTCCAACACGCGATTGTGGATCTCTCTCTTTCTCTCTACCTCTGGCCTTCCCACACTCACTTACACCCAAGAAGCAGACACACACTCTCTTTTTCGTCCTAGTGCCTAGTGACGCTTGATTCACCCTCTTTCCCAAACCAATTCCACTCTTTTCGTTCGCTTCCGGACACGCTCGGTAGGCAACACAGTCCGACCATCATCACTATCGTTCTCTACGAATACTTCTGGTTTCTTTCAGCCTCTTTTCATCAATCTCTGAGTCATTCTGGCAAAGAGGAAAACTCGAACAACTTTGGAGAAGTCACTCTTGCTGGAAGGAAGGTGGAGACGATCAATCACACAAGTGTAAACAACTAGAATACTTTCCCAGCTAAGCTCGAAAGGCTGATCCCAGAAGAAGGATTTGGGTGGAAGGCGAGCAAGGAGCACACTTGGTATTTCCAAGGCTTGACCTCGACCTCTTGACCGCAGATCCGAATCTACTGGCGAACCCGAGAACAGCACGGGAAAGCAAGTCGCTCTGAGACTACAGCGATGGTGTCATCAAGGCTTTCGCTAGCTGCAGCATTCTCTATTGTGGCATCTGCAGCGAGCGTCTTGGCCGATATCTCTGTCAACCAAACTTTGTCTTCTCAGCTTCCAAACATCGCCGAGGTCGGCAAGTCCTACTCTTGGACCTTTACACCTTCAACATTCGTGACGGATAACATCGGTCACCTTATCTCCTACAGGGCGAACGGGCTACCTTCGTGGGCAAGTTTTGATTCAAATACCAGGACCTTCTCGGGGACCCCCACAGAGAACGATGCAGGACGTTCTCAGATAACCATCGTTGCTTCGGAGGAAGGAGGGGACCAGGCGCAGGACAGCTTCACCCTTGTCGCAACCGATGAGCCGTTACCCACGCTGAACAAGCCTCTCGTCACGCAGCTACCCATCGCAAGTAGCCTGGGTGCTCAGAGTATCCTGGCAAATGGTGATCAGCACATCCCGCTCGGCTGGTCTTTCAGTATTGGGTTCGATGGCGACACTTTCTCGCTGCCTAATTACACTTCAATCTACTACACTGCCCAGCTCGCAGGATTCAAGCCTCTTCCATCCTGGCTCCAGTTTGACCAGTCGCTAACCTTCTGGGGTGTCGCACCCACCAATCCGGGGCCCGAGGGTGAATCCTTCCAAGTGGTTGTCACTGCCTCGAGCGAAAGGGGGATGGGAGGAACATCGGACAGTTTCACCATCGTGGTCAGTGAGCATGCCTTGACACTGGCCAACCCCCTGCGTCAAGTGAATGCCACAGCTGGTGAAAGGATGCACTACACGATTCCGACCACCGGTCTTCAGCTTGATGGCAAGCAGTCCCCTCCAAGCAACAGAATCACCGTGTCAGCTGACGTCTCTGCTTTTAGTTGGTTGGTGTTTGATGCCACTGCAGCCTCCCTGACAGGCGAGCCTCCGTTCAGCTTCGCTGAGGATGATGAGGTTTCGGTTCAAGTTCCCGTCCGCTTCACAGATACCTACAAGAACGAACTCGCAGCCAATTTGACAATCAACGTCTATCCGTCCGCTTTCAACACTGACAACATTCCGAGTGCTTTGATTCAATCTGGGGTACCATTCAACGTCTCGTTCCTCAAGTACGTGAGGGATGGAGAGGGCAGAGGCGACGAATTCAACCTGAATTACGATCCGGTCACTGCAAGCTCGTGGATCAAGTATGACCCAGAGTCCCTCTCAGTCACCGGAACTGCTCCCACTGATGCCGGCACCGATCGGGTCAAGATTCTACTTGAAGCTCCGAGCGACCAGCCTGGTAACGGAACCAGCACGGCCACCATCTTGCTGGCGCTCAAAGAGAGCGCCTTGAAGGGCAATGATGGCAGCAAGGGAGGAAGCAAGGGTCTCAGCAACCGCAGCAAGATCGCTCTAGCAGCTTCTCTCGGGACCGTTGGCGGTATCATCATGATCGTACTACTGATGATGTGCTGCAGGAGGTGCTATGCCAAGGAAGACCACGATACTCAGGGAAGGACGATCGACTATGCCAAGCAGGATGACGAGCGGACGCTGACCGAAGGCAAATCGCCTATGCTAGGCTTTGGAAGTCCTATCAGTCAGAAGTGGCGCAGGAAGAACATGGAGGAGGCGAGTCCCTATCTTTCGGCTGGAAAGTCTCCACATTCCCTCTGGCAAGGCGAATCGCCAAACTTGCATCAGCTGACCGAGGTCAAATTTGGAGGTCAGTCAACCAGTCCTGTTATGGGAGAGGCTCTCCAAGCCTACCAACAGGCCCAGGCTGTCTCGATGGCGAACAACGCTCCTGCTCAGGAAAAGCCACGCCGTTCCGCCCTCCTTGGATTTATGAACAAGAAATCAAAGTCGGGTCGCAGCTTGGTCAGGGATGCAACTTTCAACAGTGCCAACATGGCCAGGAACCAATTGTCGGATCACAGCGGTGCCAGCGTCGGCCTCGGTTTGCAAGGAGTGGGACCGGCCGAAAGTGACAATCCTTACGACGCCAACCAGATGGGCCACTCACGGAGCTACGCCAGAAGTAGCTGGGAAAGCGGCCTCTTTTCCGAGGGGGGCGAGGACAGGTCTTCCGCTGGAAGCCGCATGAGTAACAACAGGGTAGGAACTCCTGTCGAGGGTCTCGGGGTGATTTCCTCCGATTCAGGGTCTCCCGCCTCTTTGCCCAGGAAGAGGGGTGCAAGAGGCCCAATGAGACACCGGAACTCGCATATCAACGACAGTCCGGCTTTCAACCTTGGTAACGGGTTTGATACCAGAACGTCCGAGAACTTGGAGACCCTGGCCGAAGGCCAGAACGAGCATTTCGAAGATGGTGAGCGAGGTTACCAGCTTGGCGAGGCTGAGTACGACGATGCCAACGGTGCCATCGTCAGCCGGGCCCGCAAAGTCTCCATGGAAAAGTCGGGGACAATGCGACCTCCCCAGGCCGTCTCGATTCAGGCGGGTCAAAGGAATGCCAGCCACCACCTCGACACGCTCGAGGACGGCAACGAAGGCAGCGAGTTCGAAGATGCTGAGGATCAACCCGGCTACGAAGACGAGGTCACACAAAGAGAACAGGAAGCTAGGCAGAGGGATAGTCGAGCAAGCTACATGCCTGGCCTCGATGGCGCAGACACGAGTGCGATCCGTTACCCGGAGGATAACCTGAAGAAGCTGAACTCGATGGGATCCGAAATGAGGCCGGAGGAGACAATGCGTGTGATCCAGAATTCCAACGTGCCCGTCACTCCTCTCTTCCAAGGCACCGACGGGTTTGGTGCTCAACATCCGGCCAGGTCGCGGGCAAACAGCGTCTCTCGTGCAAGGCTAGGGTCCTCCGCTGGCAAGGAGACTGCTCAGAGAGTGGAGGCGTTCCCCGGAGAATTGATCCGGGTCCAAGCACTCGGAAACCAGCCACCTCCGATGATGGGTGGTGCTCCAGGATCGCCGGGGAAGAGGTCCGGCCGCAGGCTGAACTACGTTCCCGTCTTGCAGGACGAGAAGTACCCAGAGTACCACGACACTTGGCCAGAATGGTTGCAGTGGCTCGCTTGGGACCCGAGGATGTACGAGCTATCGGGCACGGTCCCTCCAAGGTTTGGACCGACTCCTCTGACCCTCAGGATCGTCATCATGGCTAGATCGCCTGCTCCTCCGTCTCCTGCTCTCGGTTCCGATCCTACCAAGAGGCCTACAACGCACGGAAGGACGGCCTCGAATGACTCTGCCTTCACCGCTGTAGCTGTGGAGGACGAGTTGGTCGCCGTGGTGACCCTGCACATCAAATCGCCAACCTCTCACGGTGTCGAGCTGAGAAGAGGCAACGCTTTCTAAAACCCTTCACCACTTTGGATCACGATCGCCCCTTGATGGCTTTGATCATCCCTTCGTCTCCTTATTCTTTCCTTTCTCCCTTCTTCTTATCTCCCCTACTTTTTTTTATCATTGTTTTTCCTTTGGGGTATGGCGGCATATCGAAGACATCGTTCACCGCCATCCTCCCCTCCTTCTTTCCCTCTTCGGAATCACCCCCAAAAGATCGCCCTGCTCTTTCGGACAAGGAGTAAGCGCTGCGTCTACATTACCACCTCTCCTCCTTCCCCCCCACACCCACCTTGTCCTCATCACTTGGGTTTCCTCTACAACTTAACCAACTGTTTCATAAAACTGTCATCACATTCTTTACCACCCCACATTCCCTTGGTATCATACGTTTTGCCTCACTTTTTTTCTTTTTTCTTTCTACCCCTTCCCAAAGTCTAGATTCTCCTCTCCCATGCATTTACTTGTTTCCTACCCTTTTTTCCTTCTATAGGTTTCCCTTCCCCTGCCTTCCCTTTGGCTGTATTATCAAAAGCCTCAAGTCCAACCCTCGTTTCCCTCGATCCTAACCCCCCCCCCCCCCCCCCCCCCCCCCCCCCCCCCCCCCCCCCCCCCCCCCCCCCCCCCCCCCCACTGCAGTCCATATGGGTATACTCTGTCCTTATTAAAAAAAGACGCAACCCTTTCACAACCTTGTACAAACGTAAAAAGGAAAAGAGATCCCTTTGTTTTACCTCCACCTCCTCTTTCCTTCCCCCTCCACTCTTTTGAGACCCTTTTTTGTCCCCCCCTCCCTCTCCTTCAAACCCCAATGGAGATTTGTTTGATCGATTTGGCCCCAAGTGATCTCTCTCTCTCTCTCTCTCTATCTCTCTTGGTGACTTTGGTTTCGAGTCAAGTTCCGAAACGTTTGAGAATTTTTATTTGTGGGCAGAGAGGGTGCGTGGCAAGAAGGATGGGAGAAGGGGGGATGGGGGGGGGGGGGGTTCCACAGGAATGTTCAAACCCTCTCTTCCAGCGAATGGAGGAGGGAGGCCCTCCCTTCCGCGACCGCCACCAAGCCAAGGTTGTCCATGAACCCCAAACCCCTCTTTGAAACCCTCCTCTTTTTTTTCATCCCAACCCTTTACCTAAGGCAACGTTGAGAAGAGAAGTAAAAAAAAAAAAACCCTTGGCTCAGAGGCAGGCCGATTCGGATGTGTGTGCAAGTCGGTGAAGCGGCGGGCCGTTGGGAAGCAAGGTTTGGGGAAAATTCCGGAGGCTTCCCCCATCTCCTTTGAGCGGAGGATGAACACGAAAAAAAATGTGTGTATGTTTAAGAGTGTAGCCCGTTGGTGAGAACGGTCCTCCCAACCAACTTCCCCTTGGCCCCACGGTGGGCCCTTCGGTCGTTGGAAGGGTTTACCAGTTGGCGATTGAAAATAGCAACAAGGAAGGGGAGAGGGGAGGGGGGGAATGAGAGAGAGATAGAGCGTGGGTGTCTGCTCTCTTCGCCTCCCTCCATCGTTCCTAGGACCCAAAAGCAGGTTCCGATCCAAAGTACGTTGAAACGTTCAGGCCCGGGTTATGGCACGTTTCGTTTGATTCCTTCCCCAACCTCTCCTCCCACCCCTTTACCCTCTGCTCCTTTCAGTGGAGGTGGAAAGGGTATGGGTGGAAAAGGGAAGAAGAAAATGGAGAAGAGATTTTTTCTACCGACCCAAAAGGTACCGCCGCCGCCCGTGAGAATCCATGAACTGATCTGATCCTCCTCGTTCCTCGGGGGGCGAGGGATGAGAAAGTTGGAGGTGTGGTTGGAAATGGAAACCATTCTCTCTTTCAAGGTGGTACTTCCACCTACCCCCCCCCACCTTTCCCCACACCACCGCTGATACATATCGATCAGAGGCGTAGGGGAAAGGGATAGGTGTGTGCAACTTGCCGCTTCACCTACCTTGGAACTTTACGATAAAGTAAACACCCAACTGACTCGGTGTGGTATGCCCACAAGTCGTGACGAGTGAAGAGTCGTAGTGTCTAACTTGCCTTCTTTCACCTGTAAAGAGTGTGAGCTTGTATGCAAGCCAGATCTGAATCACGTCGTGACACCATTCCCAATCAAGCCGCCTTCCCAGAGAGAGGGAGAGGGAGAGGAGAGGGGCCCGCCCATTCAAAGCAGAAGTTGAAAGGTGGAGGAAGTGGGTTGTGGAGAGAGAGAGTAGAGTAGGATGAGTATTGCTACCCCCTCCTCCCCCCCTCTTCTCAGCCCTCTCCTCTCCCTCTTTTCGAATTCGATACAGCCTGTTGGATTGGTTGGGCTTCAAAATAAAAAAAAAAAGGCCTTCGACTGATCTGGAGTGAGAGGGGGGAGGGGGGGGGGGGGATGGAAGGGGCTATTCTGTTGAAAGAACTTGGAACCGCATCACTCGAACCAAACCCCCTCCCTTCCACACCATCACCGAGAAGGTGGAATCATCGTCATCTCTGCTTGAGATTCTCACTCACGATTTTGAGCGGTCTGGAAAAAAACAAAGAAAGGAAACGAAAAGACGTGGTAAGATTGGCTTGGGAAGCAAAAGCAAAAGCAGAGGACGTCCCTTTCTCTCCCCTGATCTTCAAAGAGGGGGGGGTGGGTTGGATGTGGATGGTTGACTGACACGCTCGGAATGAGGTCTGCATCCCCTTCTCGTCTCCATACCTGAAGACAATGGCCGGAACGAACCAAGACGCGTGTGAGTTTGCGCAGCGCACGGGACTGAAACACAACAACGAGTGAGAAACCAAGCTTCTTCGCCTCCTTTTACGATCCTCTTTTGCGCCCCGCCTCTGGATGAGGAGGGATAGCGGAAGACTTTAAAAAAAAAAACCAAAGATGCGAAAAGGGGGGGAAACCCCAAAGCACCCCCCCTTCGTCTTGAAGAACGCAGAGGAGAGAGGTTGAGGCCCGCCGCCCGAGAGATGAGACGAAGAACGAAGGCGAGAAAAAAGAGGGTGAGTGGTAAGGGCAGGAGGAAGACATGACGGAAAGAACTCCTTCTCTTTTGGATCCACGACTCTCCGACATCAAAGAAAAAACTTGGCCACCCGACTCGACTTCTCCCACCTCCTGGCTTTCAGTGCCGGCCGGATTCGATTCTCTTTTCTTCTCTGCTTTCCGCATTTTCTTTTTCCAATCCCGATCCCACGTTGCGTGCGAAGAGGGAGGGGATTTCCCTTTCTTTTCCACCTCTTCTCTAGGCATCCCCCACGTCGGATCGGTGAGCTCCTTCTTTCGATTTCCCTTGTAAGACGTTGCGTGCGATTTCGACACCCGCAAAGGCTTGGGGGAGAGGAAAGAACATCTCTAGCAAGTCAAAGTGGGGGAGGAGGGGATGGATCCCTTTTTTTGAACCTTGTACCAGTGATCGGGAAGCCAAGGGGAAGGGCAAGTTGCGGTGAGGCCGCAAAGTAGGAAGAAGAAGAAGAACAAGAACGACAGAAACCTATCATGACATGAACCGAAATACGAGGGATGAAGAGAACAAGAGGGAAAAAAAGAAAGTGTCCCTTCACCAAAGCGTATATCCTCCCTAGCTTGTCGAGCTGCCTGCCAAGGTTTCCGACCACCCTTGCCTTCTTTTCTTTTTCTTTCGAGACCGGGCAAGAGGAAACGAGAGAGCCGAAGGAATGGGGTAGAGCTCAAGGGCCAGACGAAAGAAAGGAGTCGGAGATCCTTCGGCCAAAGTGGGGTGAAGAAGAGGAGAGGAGTTCTCTTGGATGAAAAAAATAAATAAATAAAAATCAAAAAAAAAAAATCCAAACCTGTGCGAACATGCAACGGCCCGTAACTCTACATGCTGTGAAAAGGTCTTTCTCCTCCTCCTTCTTCTTCCAAACACAACGTCAATCTCACTCTTACACCTCCCCCTCCCTTATCAGCATGGATCCAAAGTTGATAAAGGAAGAAAAAAAAATTCTCCTAACGAGCTCTCATGCGGCACATGCTGTCGTTCGTCCACGTTTCCCTTCTTCCTCCCACCCCCCCGGCTTTGAAGGAGAGAGGGACGGTAACGACGATGGGTTCCAACTGTGAAAGGCGAGAACGGCATTTGTCGGCAGTCCCGGGGGAGGGGGGATTAGGTGTGACCGTCAAGCAATCTGATCTCTGGTCGACTCGGGGCGGACGGGGATACAGAAAGAAAGACAAAGGGAAAGAATGAAAGCCCTTGCTGGAGCATGGTATGGGACCGTTGCTTTGCAGGGAGAGAAAAGGGGGGGTTGAAAGGGACTGATTCCCAGTTCAAAAAACGCTCTGACACTCTTCCTCTCGTGCGATCGAGATCGAGAGAGATTGGGTCGCCCCTCCCCGTAGAATATCCCATTACCCTTCCTCTGAGCGAAACGGAAGAAGGGGAGAGAGAGAGAGAGAGAGAGAGAGAGAGAGAGAGAGAGAGAGTGTGTGTGTGTGTGTGTGTGCGAGTGTCTCGGAAAGAGAGTCAATCCAAGACACCTGTTTCTAGCTTTGCCTCTCTTTAGCGTCGATCTCCCAAGCTAGGGAAGATCCCCCCGATCCACGGACTCTGGTCAGTCACCAAACCCGGCTCTTCAGTGGAAAGAAAGCAAAAGGGAAAAGAAAGGAGGGAAAGGAGAGGTGGAGGAGAGCGCCGAGGATACGTGGGGTTCGAACGAAGAGAATGCCAATCCCCTCTTGCGACCGAGGGGTTTGGTCTGGTGATGATGGAGAGTAGGGAGAAGAATCGCGATCTGTCGGATCGATCTCGAGATCGGGCCTTTACCCGGGGGGGGGGGGGCGATGGAAGTTTTGGACTGCCACGGGTGATCCGTGAGGCTGACCAGAGCTCGGCAATCCTTCTTAATTAGAAGAATCTCCCTTTCCTCCGATCGAAGCCTTGGCTTCGCTCGTGCGGGAAAGGGAGGAGGAAGGAAGGGAAGATTCGAGGGAAGCGTGATCGTTACTGTTATGCTTTGTAAGGGGAGGATCGAAGAAGAAAGGGAAGAGATGGATACCCAAACGGAGGGGAGATGGGCATTTGAAAGCAAGATTCGGACCCTGAAAATCCTGACGAACCCCCCTTTTCTTCACACTTTCTACAGACTTCGATCCACTCTCATGCACGCTTGTCGAATCTGCTTTTCATTTGGTCGTTGGTTGGACGTCTTGGCCGCGAGCGTTCGAATGCACGGCTAAAGTAAAAAAAAAAAAAAAAAAAAAAAGGTCCTCTTGGATCCTTTCCCCTTGGATGGGTTAGAGCCGAGCAACGATCCAGATCCACATGTGTGTATCTTACTCTTCGCTTCGAGGCGAGAAGAGCGGAGCTGCGAATAACCTCTTCCTGACTGGATACATGCAATGAATAATAAAAATATGAACCTGTGTGAATCGAGGATGGAGGAGAGCGGAAAGCCACACACACAACCGTCGAATCTTCGCCTTCTCTCCTACTTCTACTCGATCGATCCTACTGCGTCCTCCTCTACCTCGATTCTTCACACCTCACCCTTCCGCTCGGGGGATCGAGTGACTTGATGTTGCTGTTGCTGTCGTTGGTGGACCCGACATATTCTCCCACAAGAGTCGAGCGGTTCGGGCCACGGAGCCTTTGTTCGCGCAAGCCACTCTCAGATTCTGGGAAAAGGGGGAGAGGGTTGTAACGATCAACGGACCCCAAGTGTTGCACCGACACCGACCAAAACTCAACCGGTTCAAAACAGTCAGTCTGTCAGTCACGGTTGCGAGTGTTCCGCCCAAGAAGAGGATGAACAAGTCGGCTGGCTGGCTTGGCTGGTAAGAGCCACGGGTAAGACAGCAACACCCTCCCTTCCTTCCTCTTCCCCCCCCCCCTCCTCCTTTGGCGCGCGACCCCACTTCTCAGCTTCTCATACATGAAATGAATAAATTACCAAATCAATCAAAGATCCGAGGTAACTCAGAAAGGGACGAAGGGTTTTTAGGGGTGGGGGGGGG
>KZ820399.1:0-11964 GCA_003144235.1 Violaceomyces palustris
CCAAAAAAAAAAAAAAAAAAAAGAAACAGGGCACGGACTGGTTCAGATTGCAGAATATAGAATGGCCGATCGAGTGTTGCTTATACTGTACTGGATACATGCAGAGCGGACGGCACTAGCCTCTGTAAACGATTCGAGTGCGAGTGTTCTGGCAATAGAGAATCACCCATTTCAAGCCTACGGATAGGTGTTCTTTTACGACAATCCCGATATGAATCCAAAGTGTCTCATGGATGGCCGCAGACGTGAGATTCTGCACCTTTCGAGGACGAACCTTTTGTCCTGTGGCTCGTGAGTGCTCTGAGCGGGGTGTCGCTCGATTCGAACGGGAGGAACAGAATTCATTGTAGCTCTGTTTCACAACATTAAAATTCATACATATGCACAGAGTACGCGCATGGTCTTTGGGCGCTTTACTTAGATACAGGACGAATGTTGATACCTACTCTCAAGATTCACGATTGTACTGTATCTTCTGTACTGCATGTACATAGAGTACATAGTACAAAAGTCCTCGAACTCGAGGAAGTGTGAACGTCGATCGCAGAGATTATCCGGGATCGTAAAAATTGTTTAGACATGCTTATGATCTCCCAGCTCGACGAAACCGAATTGTCATTGTCCGAATGAAAGGACGTAGGGGATGAAAGGGATCATACTTCAGTTCTAGATGCTAGGATCTGGAAAGCTCCTGGTTGGAGGGGGGAAGAAGTCATTGGTCGTTTAAAATCCGGTCACGGATGGGGATTACGCCGGAGAGGAAGGGTTCTTGATCGATACAACCGCCATTCCCATATCCATCTCCATCTATGGATGACGAATTATTCCACTCGTGACTTTTTTTGATTAGGATCACGAATTCGTGTGAACATTTTCAAAGAATGAGCGGTTGAGTTCTACTTATCCGCCAACCCAATATTCTAAGCTTAGTTCCGGTCCTATGAATCCCTCTGATCCAACCTCCCCTACGGCTGAGGGCAGCAGCCAGAACCTTGTAGCCATGCCCGACACAACACCACGGATAGAAGGCATTCGAATGATGACGGTTTCAACGAACTGCCCCTCTTTGCACAGGAGTCAATGAGGGAGGGAAGTCAGTTGGAATTAAGAGCAAGATTAGCGGTTTCGGAATTCAAAAGCAAAAAAAGAGAGAAGGAAAGAGAGAAAGCAAGACACCAGAAAGTGGGAGAAATTGAACCCCCTCATTCCCCGCTAAACATTCCGTTCTCGCTTTCAAGGCGGTAGATTCTAAACCTTGGCGCACCCTTTATTTTAAGGCTCTTAAGTGAATGCTCCAGGGAAAACTCTTGGGGCAAAAGGATTTGAAGGTGGAAAAAATCAAGAGACTGATATTACCATCACTTCTCACATGGCCATACCTTTCCCCTGTTCCTTGCCTTAAAGGTAGACCTAGATCAGCCTGGGAGCGCACTCCGTCACTCTGATCCTGCTCGCAAGTAGTCAGGTTTGCTGAATCTCTTCGTGTCTCCTGTACCAAACTTGCATCCATGCAGTTGTATGGATGCACGTGAACACATGCTGCACCCTCTACTTTGAGGAGAGAAAGGACTTTCCCCCTCGATGCGAGCTTGGGAGGAGTGGAAAGGTCACTTGGCTTGATCGGGTCCTAACCTTGGTGAGGGCCAGAGGGACAAAGGATGAAGGTGGGAAAGGGAAGGAAGAGAAAAAAAGGGGTCGGATCCTAGTGGAATAACACTCGCTAATGCTCCAACAACTTTCTGGGTAGTTCTGATCAAGAGTCTTCATAAGGTCTGATCCGCTCCGCGAGTCATGCTTTGGATGTGTGGGTGTCACCACTCTTGTTCAACATGTTATCTGAAGAAAAAAAAACAATGGCAAATCCTTGAAGACCAAGTTCGCGTTGGCCAGCCGACTGAGGCGATCCAAGTCTCAGTTATGCCAAACCGAATAGGATTCGAGATGATTAAAGTTAGAAGGGAAAAAAAAGGAGTCTTTGGAGCTACAACAGCGGCTTGACGATTTGTATTCACGAATAGATCGTGAGACATGATTGATTCCCGGAGATTAGGGGTGAGGGTAGCGTGGTCTTGAACTCAGAAGTTACCTAGACAGTCTGTGACATTTATTGTTTTACCGGAAATGGAGGGAGGTTAGGTGGGAGATCGAAGGGCGGAAGGGGAGAGGGAGAGAGAGAGAGAGGGGGGGGGGGAGGGGGGGGGGGGGGGGGGGGGAGAGAGGGAGAGGGAGGAGCAAGCAAAATAGCTGGGGCCAAGGATAAATGTGATTCGCGCCAAACCCCCACCCAACTCCACGGTTAAATACTCGGATTTAATTTAATGTTCCAAATGGGGACTCAAACTTGAAAACTGTTAGTAGTGGAGTGAGAAGGCTCTTTGCAAGCCAGGGGGAAGACTGGGAAGAGTGGCGAATCACCAATTTGTCTTGGAATTTCCCCTCAAGCGGGGCCGAGCGGGAGAGGAAGATGGAGGTGAAAAGACAGAGGGTTGCGTTCAAAGGCAAGACGAAGGAGCATCAAGATTATGATCAAAAAAAAAGAAAAAGAAAGTTTAAGCGCTTCTATTCTGGAATTCGATTGTTGCCCAGTCTCATCTCCAACCAACACCTCTCTCTGCCGCTAATTCCTTGATGATTTCCGATCGCAAAAAAGGGGAGTGGAAAGTTTATTCTGTCAAAGGGATGAGCTGAATCTTTGAATCAAAACTCGTCGAGAGTGGGAAAAAACGGTCGAGGTGGGGGGGGGGGGGTGTAAGAGAGATTGGGAGGGAGAGGGAGAAGGGGGGTGGAGGATGAGGGTTGGCCATGGCTGACCTTCCGATCCGACATCGATTGATCAACCTTCCTTCGCATTAATTTGAATCTGAATCGCACCTCTTAAACTTGGTGGGCGGAAATAGCTTAGGAAAGGGGCAGAACGACTATCAAAGGATTCCTCCTGAAACTCTTCACTTCTCTCCCAAATGGTGACCAAGCATCAGACAAAGTGAGTTGTGTTTTGCCATATGTAGCGTGAGGGTGGCACCCCAAGATCCAATCTCTTGATCCAGATTGCGGTCACAGTTCGAGTATTGGTACCGTACAGTCTGTACATACTTTACGTACTGTTTACAGTAAGTAAGTGTGTGCAACATTTTTATACTTTTCCTGGGTTGGGTCGCTCGCTCAAACAAGGTGTTGGTGGTGTGCGTGCGTGTGTACCTGTGCATGTGGTTGTACCTTTTGGTTCTCTCCAAGTATTACCCTCCCCTCTTCCGCCTTCCTTCTCCCCCTTCCACTCAGACTCTTCGGACATTAAGTGGACTTTTGTCGTTGGTGTGCACCGTGGCTGGAATTCCTTTCAACCCTGTCATCGAGGGGTCTAGTGGCTTCTCTCCCACACGCACAAATCCTCTCATGTCCTTGCCTGAGTGTGTGCCGATGTGAGTGGTGAGTCCGTGAGTGTGGGCGTGCGTGCGTGCGTCATGTTCTGGTTTCAACCATCTGCCATCATTACAACTCTCACATTCGAAGCTCCTCCTCTCTTTCCTCCTCCCTCTCCCCTCTCATCTCCCCTCTCATCTCCCCCCTCTGCGATCCAGTCCCCCTGAAGAGGTGTTGGACGATTTCGCACCCAATCCCACCCAGAGCATAACCTGCCCCCGGTTCCCCCCCCCCTCCTCCTCGGTCTCACTCGGACTCTCCCGACCTTCTTCCCTCATCCTTCCCTTAACTTGCCCTAGTTTGAATCTGGGAAAATAGCCGCTCACTTGTTGCCAACATTTCATCCATTCACACTACTTCTGATCTCCTTGCTCACAAGATCACCAGGAAACGATTCATCCTTTCCTTGTAAGTGGCGGCGGCGGCGGCGGCTTCTTATCATGATAATCATTTCCCTCTTTCTTTCTTTTCTAGTCTTCCTTTCTCTTCATCCTTCTTTCTTTTCTTCTTTCCTTTTTTCCCGCTTCGTTCGCTCTTGATTTTTGTGTGAGAGAGGGAGGTCCTTTGTAGATCGTTTCAAGTCATTGCTCGCCAGTGCTGTGCTGAAGAACCATCGAACCCCCTTCCATTTTCCTCACTCGTTGCATGATGAAGACTTGCTCTCCTAACGACCGAAACCCAGCACTACAAGCCGGCAGGAGGCAAGTGAGTGTATGATTTGAAATGAAAAACGAAGTGGCATGGACTCCATCGATGTATCTAGGTATTGACGTCTCCACCTTTCATGCCTTCACCATTACCTTCATCTCCATCTCCATCTCCATCTCCATCTCCATCTCCATCTCCATCTCCATCTCCATCTCCATCTCCATCTCCATCTCCATCTCCATCCCCATCCCCATCCCCATCCCCATCTCCATCTCCATCTCCATCTCCATCTCCATCTCCATCTCCAACTCCATCTTCATCTTCTTCCCAATCGCCGCCTTAATCAACATCATCATCCACTACGTTCGCATCTGCGCCAACTTCTACATCTCTGTGCTGTCCTCTTGTTTAGCTCCATTGGCTATTCACCAGTTTCTTACCTGCCGGCGCTCAATCCCCCTTTCCTCCTCTTCGCCTTCTCCCTGTTCCGGAACCCGCCATCTATTCTCTCCTCTACTTTGGGAGTCTGAAGGCGACTCGGATCACAAACCGGCAAACGTAGCAGCTCTACAACCGAGCAAAAGGCAGCCCGCCCTCTTTCAAAATTCACCTTCTCGGCTTCTCTTACAAATCTCGTCCTCTCTTTGTTATTCCCTCCGTCGATCCTGGGTCATATCTTTCATCTACCTCTAAACCTCCACCCTCAATCTCAACCTCACTCTTTTGTCTTTCCCTACCCAAGCTCGTCACTGTTCTTTTCATTTCAGGCTGCATTCAAACGGAGGAAAGAGAAGCGCTTATCAACTTCCACGACTTAATCTCTGGCACGGAAGAGGTGAATCTATCTCTTCCCTTGTTTGTCAAGCTCTCCGCCTCTTTTCCTTCAGATCGCTCAGGCTTCCCGCCCAGTGGCCATCAGAGCCATCGCTAGACTGCCTTGCCTTCAAGAAGTATTTCCCGTCTCGACCATACGCTTCGTATGCTTGATTCTGCCACAGTCGGACGGTCCTCTTGATACCGGCCTATCTATCCATAAAGAGCACACTCTGATCAAGCAGCTTCAGGTGCGACTCACGCTCTATCTGCTGTGAACGGTCGACGCACATTGAGGACACTCGAAAGCAGGAGTTTCGTCCGAGGCAATTACCGGATCGACGCCGGCCAGCAAGTGATCAAGCAGTTTGGAGCAAGTCGGGATCCACCTTTTGGAAGAACAGTGAGTCGGAACTTTGCAGGTCATTCTATTTATTTACTTCTGTGGGATTGTTTGTGAGCCGTGCAAGGGAATTGGCTCTCATAACACTTCAGGGGTTCATGATTGTATGGGTCGGTGAGCGCTGTTGGGTTGAAAGACGGGCTGCAGAGGTGGCGCTGGCCTGTTCCATAGTCGCCGGTGCCTAGATCGAGCTGCTTCATTTCAGACTTCGCCCAGCCCCCGGTTGACATAAAAACTTAGGTCTGCTCGGCCAGGGGCTTCTTTCTTGATTGCTGCTTTGACACATGGCAACATCCCTTGAAGGACGAGTGCTATCTCGGATGCTTAGTCGTTAATCTCGTCGAGGACGGCTGATCTTGGCCTCAATGAAGATCGCACTGCTTCCTTCTGTGCCTCGGCGCAAACTCCTTCTTGACGACCATCTTCATTTTAGCATGTCCTTCGTTCCCAATGTCTCCTCGCCAACGGACCAAAGACGCTGAATAATGTTACATTTTACCCTCATGGATCGTGAATCGAACCTTCCTAATTCCATCTCATTCTACCAGGCCGTCG
Source organism: Violaceomyces palustris (assembly GCA_003144235.1). NCBI lineage: Eukaryota > Fungi > Basidiomycota > Ustilaginomycetes > Violaceomycetales > Violaceomycetaceae > Violaceomyces > Violaceomyces palustris. Next base: position 5,840 of record KZ820399.1, read on the forward strand.
TCTCCAACCTCTCGTCACTTTGAACGCCCCGCCGCCTGGTGGATTCTGTCAAAGTGGCCCCAAAGATCCGCAGGATCCAGGACGAAAGCTTACACAAAGGACACAAGGGTAGGAAGCAAGAGGCGATAAGAATCTGCTTTCGTGTCAAGCTCTCCCTCACCTGCCCCACAGCCCTCCATTTCTCAGGACACCGTCGTCTTGTCCTTTTGGATGAGTAGCAGCCATAACAGAGTAATTTACACTCTCAGCTGAAAAACCAGTGAAACTTTTCCTCTCACTGCCTCAATCTTACCCTGGGAGTCTCCAACAAACGGTTTTTTTTTCGTATGTCATCTCAGGTAGATTCCCGACCTCAATTCCACCACTTTTCGTACCCCTCTCAGCACAATTTCTCTGCTTCATCGATAAGTGCTTCTGCTCGACTTGCGGAAGAACTTGACTGGAAGACCTCATTCTCCAAACCCGCGGTATCGGCTGCCCAGGAGCATCCGCTGAAACGTCCTGCCGCGGAAGCTATAATGGAGGAAGCAGACATGGCCAGCAGCACTCATTACGCTGGTGGAAAGGCTCGGAATCTCGATAGGCCGCCACTTCCCTCTGAACGCGCTTTCACTGAAGACCGACAACGCAGCGAAGTCAATGCCGTGAGACCAACCGGCAGTGTTGCCGGCATTCAAGAAAGAGAGGCAAAGACGTGGGGCCTGGTCGACGGTGGTGATGAACTTCCACACGTTGATCGTCTACCCATGCGAACGAAGGCAGGGGTTCCTGTTCTGATGAGGTCTATGCCCTTTCCGCAGAATCTATCATCTCCCTTCCCGACGCCAGCTAACCAAGGTGCCAGGGAGCCGAGGAGATTTCACAGTGGCGGCAGTTTGGCGCCGGGAGCTGAGGAAAAAGAACTTGGAAGGGAAGGAACCAGCTCTGTCATCACTCTGCCGCCGATCTCTGCCCTGACCGCTGGCCTCCCACCTCATGCGAACGACAGAGGATTGGGAGCTGAACGTTCAACTCTTACAGGCCGACTAGCGACTCCCTTAATTCCTGGGCCTAGCCGAGTTGGTGGCTCTATTTTACTTATTGAAACACCACCCAAGACATCCCCTAAAACAAGCCGCGACCCTGCTGCACATGCGCTCTCTGCCTCACCCATTCCCTCAGCCTGGAACCCATCGTCCTTCTCATCTCAGACTTATTCAACTCGTCCTTCCAGTCCGGCATCTATTGCCGAACCTGGCACAGGCACAGTGACTGCTTCTTTGCTCACAAAGCCAATCTTCCCAGAGGCAGCTGAAACGTCGGTGATTGGGCCTGCTCGTCGCAGGTTCGCAGGTGCATCACCATCATCACCTTACCCCGCACCGGTTGGAAGCAGAGGTGCTGGTAGAGCAAGGGGCTGGACGATTGGCTCGGGTGATGAAGCTGAAAGCAGGCCTTCTCCACCTGGCTCACTAGGAAAACACGAGAGGCTTTCAAGCGGCGAGATGGTTTCGCAAGAAGAGCAAGGAAGCGAGTTCGCTCAGCTCTTGGACCATCTCTCCCTTGTGAGAGATGTAAACCGTCGTAATGGGATTATTGCAGCTTGCGATTCTCCTCCACCTTCCAACGCTGTGTCAGCGCCTGTCGCTGAAGGAAAATGGCAAGTGATCTCGATGATCCAGAATGAGCTCGAGGCTCTGAAATCGTTTTCACCAACTCAGGCGGACATGGTTGCTGCTGATATTGGTTTCAGGAGGCCGTCACACGATGATGGTGGCGCCGCTCGTAGAATACCAATTCAGTATACAGCTCCATCATACGTTGATCATGCAAACCGAGAGGGCTTTCACATGGCTGGCCCGACTTTCCCCCGTCGCTCCGGTGCTTGGGAGGACATTCAGGATTCAGACATGAAAGTGAGGCAGCCACCAAATCGCCAAGGTTCAGGCTCAAGCTTCAACGACCTCCGGCCAAAGTCGCCGGCTTCCCTGTCTGCCCAGTCTTACTCGCCGAATCTTAGGAATGAAAGGCGCCTGGCGACTTCTCTTCCAGTCCCCATTCACTCGACACATAGAGCATCCAACTTCGATACGAATCGGGGGGACCGATCTCCTCACTTGATGAACATGGTGCCACAGGGCGAGGCTCCCCTTCACTCCTCAGGACAAATAATGGGTAGGAGGTCACCCGTACATTTAGCGTCCGCTACTTACCCTCGCCTTGACGAGAGGCAGAGGCAACAGCTCGAACTCCTTGATCGTAGGCGGCTCACTGGCAAAGGAATGGTGAGTCCGGGTGCATGCACCAGATCTCTTCGAGTATCATGCAACTGATCGCTAACACGCCACATGCACAACCATTCGCTTGTTCTCCCACTTTGCTATCAATCATGTTTTCTTTTAGAAACGTGTTCGAAAGAGGAAAAACGAGCATCATCAAGAGTGCCTCGGGTGTCAAGCCAAGGAGACGCCTGAGTGGCGCAAAGGTCCTATGGGTCCAAGAACCCTTTGCAATGCTTGCGGCCTTCTGTATGCCAAGCTGGTAAGCATGTGAAACGTGTGCTGGTCTTGTCCAGGAGAGGATACGGAGAAAGCAGTTGTTAAAAGTGTGCCGGCCTGGCATAATCTCTTATAACAAGTATCATGATTTCTTCGAATGATTTTGCTGACAAAGAATCCTTCAAACCATCCCTCCTTTTCCTTCAGACTCGTCGCAAGCAACAAGAAGCGGAGGCAGCAGCAAAAGCTAGCGGAAAATCACCAGAGGAGATCTCGAAAGAAATGGATGAGTCACCGATGGACAAGCAGGCAAGCCTTGAAGCACTGCGCGCTGAGCTCAATCTGGCGAACGGTCTACGAAACAGGCCACCTCAACCGTCCATGATGAGTACGGATACGATGGAGCACCGCTCACCACATCTGCAAAGCGGATACGCGAGTGAAGCCGGGGCGATGGCTGGTCACTCGTCGCCTGTTGGTGTACTGAAAGACTCGGGATCCTCTATCACCTCAGTTTTTGGTCCTGGACGCTACGGTCCGTCCCTTGCCAGCTTTGACGCTCAACATTTTGACAGAAGGGAGGCGGGCACTCTACCAAGGCCATTTGACCCTTCTTCTCACTCGCATGCTCAAACTCCATTGTTAAACCGAAGATCAAGTTTGGCTGAGTACGGGGAACGACTGCATGCGGGAAGCTACGAGCAAAGGTTTTTTACTGCCGAGGAGAGAAGGACAGCTAATGATCCATACGGAGCCGAAGTTAGGGCCAGTCGATCCATTGACCACCGCGGCCGACCACAAGCTCCACCAAGCCACTGGGGACCCATGCGGAGGAACCCGTCTGCCACTACAGATTGGCCCATGGATCATGCTAGGAGAGGGGACGTCATGGATCGATCTCAATACTCTCCTGATCGGTCTCGATACTCACCTTAAAATGGAATACTCGAGGCGTGATTTCTTATATGGAGCTCGGTAGACTCGTCACGCAAACTGATTTGGCCAGCGGCGGGCGATTTGTGGTATGATCAACCTCGTATTCATACGATCATCATCATTCTTAATCTCTGCCTCCATCCTTCCCGCCCTTTTCTTCTTCTTCTTCTTCTCTTCCTTGCCATGAATGCGTCTGATCCTTCAGTGCAGCCGATCCCTTCTGGAAAAGCAAGCTTCAACGCGCGGCATGAAGTTTACGTTTCACCGAGAGAACTTGGCCGTCATTCGCATTCGCCCTAGCCGTTCTCCTTTATGTCGTCTGTCAAAAGCCGCAAGTGTGACCTGCAACATGTTTCTTCTAATTCTGGCGATTCAGTTTACCACCTTCCTCGCCCCATCTGAATCCTGCCACCATCAAGCCTCACCAAATCCGCCCCATACAAAAGGATCCGGGGGACTTTGGAAACCTCGGTTTTTTTCCATCACCTTTTTCGATAGGCGAATCACAAACCCATCGGATCCATACTCTTTCTTCACAGATCATCCCCATCCATTTCCCTGGACTTCATTTCTACCAAACCTGGCCCTGCTCTCAGGGACTTGAACCTCCTTCCGTTTGGAAATAACCTTTGGATCTCAGCTCTTTCAAAGGGCTTCGGCAGATCTCCACGTAAGCCACCATCCAACCAACCAACTCCTTTTTTTTTTTTTTTTTTTTTTTCTCAGTCACTGGCGCATCTCTTCCCAGAACGTTCCCCCCTTTGTTGCATCAGCATCTCTGTCTCTGTCTCTGTCTGTCTCTGTCTCTCCTTTCCTCCTCTTCTTCTCTGCAAGTGTAATACCGTCCATCACCCTAGCATACACGCACGCAACGCAAACACAAGCAACTGATTCAATCGTCATCCACACCATCGAGTGTTATTCTCCTTCCCCTAGCCGCCTACAGGATATGGGGAATGACTGTGGCTTGCTTCCTTGCCTTCTTCATTTTTCATTTTCATTTTTTAATTACATTCTACTCATTTCTTTCAACCTCGTCATGCGGTCCGATTGCGTTGAAAGGGATGAGTAGAACGAAAGCAAAGCGTGAAGAAAAATTAAGAGATCTGGAAATGCTCCTCCTACCCCTCTTCTTCTCCCGCCCCACACTTTTTGTCAGATGAGGAAAGAGAGAAAGAAGGGAAGGGGGGGGAAGGGGGGATCGGCAATCGTTCAGACGCCCTCTCTACCTCTCAAAAGGTGTAGACCCCTGTCGCCCTCTAGGAATCGGACCAACTTTTTGGCAAGGATGTGCTCAGCCCTGTTGCCCGGATGTAAAGAGTCCTGCCAGAGGAGCTGGTCAGGGTTGTCGCACTTGTTGGATTCGCTCTGGTAGCAGTAGCCCGTGACGTTGTTGAAGCCGTACTCTTCTGGATGGAGGTACATCCTTTTGCTGATAGTGTGGGGGTAGGAAAAAGGGGGGATGAGAGGAAGCAAGGTCAGTTAAAGATTAATTATTGAAAGAAAGAGATAGGTAAGTTGAAAAAGGGGAAGGAGTTTCCCGAGGAGAAAAGGGGGGGGGGGGGAGGGGGGAGGAGGATGGCTCACAAGAGGTGGTAGGTGGGGAAGATTTCGACCGAAGCGTTTTCGTGGTGGGATTCGAACTTGGTCATAGCATGGGCTTCCAGGGCGTTCTTGGATTGGACCAGGGCCTCGATGGTGTCGTTGGAGCCCTTGTCCTGGCCGTAGGCGACCGTGTATTGGAGGGGTATGGCCTCGAGCAGCACGAACCTCCTGTAGCCGAAATCGTAGAGCTCGTTGAAAGCTCGGACGGTGCACGAGATCTCGTCCAGGATGGTCCCGTTCCTGTCCGGGTCGACTGACTTGAGGATCTCGAGCGAGCCTTGGATGTTCTTGAGGAAGAAGCCCAGGTCGTTGGTGCCTATCCACATGGCGGCGACCGATGTGGAAGGGTCCGACTTGAGGTACGACCTTGGTGAGGTCGTGTTGTATTTCGTCTTGAGGAGGTGGATCTGTTGCAAGACGCTGAGGAGAGAGATGGCATCGAAATAAATGATGGGTGAGAAACGCCAGGTCCCAAGGCGAGCAGGTGTCAGCCTCACCTTAAGGGGGGATGATTGGCATCAAGTGGGCATTCAAAGTCCCCTCCCCCCCGGTTCTCACATTCCCACACTCACTCTGGAACTGGTTCACGGTTGAAGAGGCGATTGTCACAGGTGGCTCCGGATTGAGCATAGTTCTCCACGTTCCATTGACCTTTCTTGAAAGGTTTGCCTCCCGGCGGCGCTCCCTTGGTCTCCCTCTGCCCTTGATCGATCCGGATCCACTCTGGCCAAGAGTTCCCCCCGTCCGCCCTCCCCGTGGGCGCGGGTGGGCAAGAGGGGAAGGGGTACTTTTCCCTGTCTGCCTGCGAGGTGGTGCTCTGCGACCTCCAGACGTTGCAACTGTCCGTGTAAGAGTCTCCGAAGATGACCAAATCTGTCACTGCGCCCATGTGCCTGGCGGTTCCTGCCGTCGCTGCCGCCGAGGAGGGGGCTAGGAAGGTGGCATGAAGTAGGCAAGCCACCGCCAAGCTGGATGAAACGAGAGATCCGAACATGACCCTTCAAATCGAGGATTGGGGTCGGCCGCTACTTTCGACAGGATGAGTTGCAGGGGGAATGGGGAGGGGGGTGTTTGGGGGACTCGGGACCTTCAAGAGGGGAGGAGGGA
>KZ820400.1:0-11941 GCA_003144235.1 Violaceomyces palustris
CCAGTTTTCCCCGAGTGGGAGGGTTCTGACTCTCCTTTCTTCTTTTCCCTCTTGTTGTATACCCTACAAACCCGCCGCCGCCGCCAAAAAAAAAAAAAAAAGGCGCTAGGACCGACGCAGAGGTCGATCGATAAGGCGATCTCTTTGGCCAATTCCTTGTTCCCTCCCTCTTCCTCTGACGATGGATGACCTACCATCCCAACCCTTTGTCTACCTCGCACACTTTGGACCCCCCCCCCCCAAAAAAAAAAAATCCTCACCCAATGCAGATGAAGGTGAAAAGTCACACTACTGGGATAGGAACATGACGTTTGAGTCGCTCGCTGTGAAGTCAAGGATTCATGTTGATCTACCCTGCAAAGATAAAGAGAGGGGTTGGGGAGGGAGGGGGTTTGGATATTCACTTGGAGGCATTGAAAGCCTCGTTCAAGACGTTGAAGGCACCTGAGGCGATCATCCTCTGCTCCAAGGTCGTCTCCTTTGCCTTCAACTGGAATCGGAGGGTCGGTCGTTTTTTTTTTGGGGGGGATGGAAGAGTTGTCTTTTCTTCAGCACCAGAGTAAAATTGGTGTGAAAAAGAGGAATGTTTCTAAAAGAAAAACACACAGGCACACAAACACTCACCTTGTCGGGATGGAGCTTCGCGATGGCTCTGGTGTAAGCCTTCTTAACCTGAGCGTCAGTGACGAGCTGATGCATGCCGACCTTGGTCCAAGCCAGTCCGTCCCAAGCGATCGTGTCGACCGAGGCGATCAGGGCACGGATGTTGTTCTCCTTGCCTGCCTTCCACGAGTTGATCCTGTCGTCCACAGAGTCCTTGAGCGACAGCTTTTCGGCTTCCTCGGCCAGGTTGGCGGCTGTCTCGGCTCGGAGCCTTTCCAATCCCATCTCGACGGCCGACTTGGCAGACTCGAGTTGGGAGGAGGAGGGGGAAGCAACTGCCTTCCTTCGGCCTTCAGCCACCTTGCCCCTTCCTCCTACTCCGGCTCCTCCTGCTCCTCGTCGATCCGATGATGCTCCCATCTGCTTCTTGGCATCCCCCCCACCATCGCCTCCTCCTACCATCTTGACGCACCTCTGGATTCCATCCGCTGCCAACCTCAAGTTGATCGCTCCCCCTTTGCCACTTCCTTCCTCCTTCTCGAATCTCTGCAAGGCCTCCCAGTCCCTCTTTGCCGAATCCCACTTTTCCATGGCCTCCTTCGCCTGTGCTCTCCTCAGCACGGCCTTGGCCCAACTTTCCCTGAGGTTGACCTCGTTGCGGATCGGATCCGGAAGTGGGGTTTCTTCCCTGGGCCGGAAGATCCTCGCCTCGCCTCCGCCGGCCTCGCCTCCACCACCAGGAGGAACAATGAGGAGTAGGACCTGGTCGCAGTCCTTGATCGCGTTGGCGTTATCTCCGTTCTTGAGCCTCGAGTGGGCACGATTGTTGTACAGCGGTATCCTCCGAAGCGAAGCCCCGTCGAGCGAGTCCAAGCCACGAGTGTACGAGCTCTCAGCGTCCCCGTAGGCTCCCTTTCGGAAGTGTTCGTTCCCCTCCGACCTCCACTTTGAAGAGATTTGAATGCTTCCTGCGTCGTCCGCTGGCACCTCTCTGTGCCTCGGGGCGACCGAGCTCGGTGTTGTTCTCACAGAGACGCCGTCCGCCCTTCCACCCCTTCGATTCGGCGAGGCGTACGGTTTCCTTCCCTCCGAAAGGCTTTGCGTTGGTGGTACCCTGAGGTCCCTGAGGTCAGGCCTTGGCTGAGGGCCGACCGAAGCGGAAGCGGAAGAAGCAGGGCCGAACAGGTCACCTTCGACAACCTTGGGCTCCCGCTGCTGGGAAGGCTTCGTTTCGGCAACATGAGCGACGGCCGCAGTCGAGGCCCGACTGGAGGAGGAGGCACCGGCGGTAGGGGGTTTTGCGTTGACACCGCCATCGTCACCTTCATCGTCAGAGTCTTTGAATCCACCCTCCACCGCCCCTGCCACAGCTTTCTTACCGCCCATCCCGTCCTCATCGCCTGCTTCTGCTGCTGCCGCTGCCGCCGCCTCGGCCTCCTGCATCCATCTCGGTTTTCCCTCCCACTCCTTCCCTCTGGACGTGTTCACACCCCCACCTATCCCCCATCTCCTGGCCCGAGCCCGGTCGCTCGCGCTCATGGGGTCGGAAGGAGGGGGACCGCTGCTCGCCGGATCACCTTGAGATGAGACAGATCCAGATCCGGCTTTGACTACATTCCTCTCCTCCAGAGCCTTGGCGGCTTGCGCCTTTGCCGTGTTCCAAAAGGCGTTGGCTTTGTTGAACATGGTGCTCCCCACCTCGGCTGCCTGGGCGTAGAGCTGGTCGGCCTGCTGCTGCCATTCCGAGGCGGCGGCGCCTTGGCTGGCTGGAGAGTTGGTTCCACTGGATCTCTTCGCACCTCCGTCCGAGGATGGCAGCGGGTACTGTTGGCGACCCACAGCTCGGTTAGGGCCTTGTCTCCTCTGCCACCTTCTCCCGGCCTCCTTCGCTTCGTAGGCGGCCATCTCTGCGTCCTCAGAGTCCCTCACCCCGCTGCTCTCCTCCTGCCTCTGAAGCTCATAAGCCAATCTATGGTCCTCCTCCTCCTGGGACCTACCACCACCAAAGCCCCCTTGACCACCGTTGAGCAACGAGTCCAAGGCAGCCTGAACGTCGAGTCCGGTCTCTGTTCTGGCCAAGGCCTTCCTGGCTTCTAGGGGCGAGAATCCCATCTCGACAATCATGCCGACGATGTGGGGGGGTGGTGAGGTCGACCTTGAAGGTGCGGAGGAGGAGGGAGAGGAGGAGAAGGAAGGGGAGGCGGATGGCTTGTGGGCCACCTTCAGATTGGGACGGCTGCCGCTGGCAGGAGACGGGACGCGTGAGCCGAACGCCGAAGCGCTGCTTCCTGAGCCCCCGCTCGCCGCACTCTCTGACCTGGAGCCAAAGTCGCCTGGTGTAGGGCCGGTGAGGGAGACTTTGGGAACTTGTTGGACGGGCCTCGCCAGCACTCCTAGGATGTCGTCTTCGTCGTCATCGCCGTGGTGCTTTTGAGAAGGGCCGTGCTCGACTTGGAAGGAGTCGAAATCGAATGGATCGGAAGGTCTTGGAGGAGGCGCCTGCTTGGTCTGGTTGGATTTGGGTCGCTCTGGCTGGGAAGGCGGAGGCGGGGGGGAGGAGAGGGAGTCGAAATCCCAGACTTGGTCGAGTCGGCTGCTGCTGCGATGCTGGCTAGCTGTCGGTGCGGCGGCGGCGGGGATGATGGGTGGGGGGGTGCTGGATACCTTGGAGGGGTTGTTGATGTTGGTGGCGGGGGAAGAGATTCTGGTCGAGCTCGAGCTGAGAGGAGGAGAGGGGCGTTCCAAGGTGTCCCAACCTGCGTCGGCCACCGCCCAGTTGGGGAGGCTGGCGGTAGTGTCCGGCTGTTTCAAGGCTTGCTGTTGAGCACGCTTTTGCCTCTCCGCCAAGGTGAGGTTGCCGAGCTGGTTCGAGTTGGAAGAGGGGGAGGATGACGGGAAGGAGAGGAGGGAGGAGAAGGCATCGTCGGTGGAAGAAGCGGTGTTGGTGGCAGTGCTTGTGGTGGTGGGGATGGATGGTGGCCTTGGAGAGGGAGAGGGCGATTGGGTGTTGATGGAGCGGGTGAGCGATTCAAAGTTGTAAGAGGAGGAGGATTGGGTGGTTCGTTTTTGGTGCTGTTGCCGTTGCGCTTGAGGTTGTTGTTGGTGAGAGTAGGAGGAGGAGGAGGAGGAGGTGGTGGTGGTAGTGGTGGTGGTGATGCTGTTGCTATTCCAGTCCAAGTCCAGCAGGTCATCCATGGCTGGGGCGTGGGATGGAAGGGGGAAGTTAGAAGGAGGGGGAAGGAAGAGGAGGAGGGGGTGAGAAAAGCGAGGGTAGAGAGTCAGGCTGGTGCAAGTGGCGAGGGAGAGGGAAGAGAAGGGAGGGAGGGAGGGAGGGAGGGAGAGAGATGGGGGAATGGAGGGAGGGAGAGAAGGGCTCGAGAAGGAGTCGAGTTCCAAGACTGGTTGGTGATGGCTCCAGAGTTGTCAACCTCGGAAAACCAGGGTTCAACCTTGACCCGCGCACGGATGTCCGCCCACCCACATGGTGGAGTGACGATTCGATCGGGCTGTGATCCGATCAAAGTAGTCAATTCAAAGCCCCACAGTCACCAGTCATCGTCATGGTGGCCAAACGTCCCGTCCCTCCTCCATCCCTTGGCTCACTTTGGAGTTACGACGACATGGTCATCGATTCCAGATCAGACCTGGGAGAAGAGGGGGGTTGGAGCGGATTCACGTGTCAGCCCAGCCTTTGACATGTTCGTTGAAGAGAGAGAGAGAGAGAGAGAGAGAGATGACTCCATGCACGCAAAGACGTCTAGTCTCCACCCGCCTGCTCGCTCCCCTCTCTCTCCAACCACCAACCTCCACTGTGAAAAAGAAGGACTGGCTTGACAAGACGAGCACCACAAGCTTTTCAACTCGTGTCCCTGAACGGATCGAGTCACGTCGAGTGCGACTTGGGTTTGGGGGTTCTTGGGTTCGTTGTCGTCGGAATCCAACCAATCTGACCATCTAAGAAAAGGAAAAGAAAGAGAGAAAATGGCCAAACGAAAGGAATCCCTGCACTGATTGCGGATCGCACGAAGGGAAGGGAATCTGGTCCCTATCCTTTCCACTTCCACCTCTTCGCCTGACACCCCGGAAGCGAGTGGCTAAACGTAAAAAAAAAATAGGAGAAAGGGGGGCTCATGCTATCGATCAGCCTACGGGAGCGAATCGAGATGACCGAGAGTGAAGAACTGCCCTTGATGAGATCAAGATTCACCAAAATTGAGAGGTTGCGGCTGAAAGGGTCCCACATCTCGTGATGAACTACTCCTCCCTCTCCGATCCCCTCCTTCAAGATGACTTTGAGGTATGCCAGCAGGCTCTTCCCTCCCCCCCCCTCGGCGTACGCTGGTGTGGGTAAGTGAAAGAGAGAAAAGGCAACCACCCACCTCACCCTCTCCCATCAACCCTCATCCTGACCGTCGAGGAGACCCGACCACCCCACTTGACCCTCGCCATCACACCACGACTCAAGCAAGCTTGTAGAGCAAACCATCCCTGTCAACCAATCCCTAGAAAGCCAAGGGGGAAGGAAGGAGAGGGGGAGTCAAAAATAAGTTGGTGGGGGATGGCATGTGAAATGAAGGATTCCTCCTTCATCTCCCCCTCTCCATCCTCGTCTTGATGCTTTGCTGTCGTCGTCCGTCGGCCTATATGTGGTTCCCCCCCCCCTCTCCGTGTTGTTTCATTTTCAGTTCACTTGATTCCTTTCAACCTTGGATAAAAGAGCATCCTTCTCCTCCCCCCGCCTTGCAAAACTCTGCTTTCCCTCCCCCCTCCTTCCCTCTCCACCATCATCCACACTTCAAACCATCAAACGTCGAGTGAGATTCAGGAAGGAATACGCAGAAATAGGTGAGCGGAGAACAACAAAAAAAGGTGGGGGTGTGAAATACAGAAAACCAACCCACTCGCCCACTCACACATCCCGCCACCATCAGAAAGAAAGGAAGCGGACAGATCGGAACCGAGAAAGGAACCCGGAAGGCAGGGAGGAGAGAGGAAGCACGGAAGCCAAGGCGTCAGGCGAGAGGAGCTAGATCAAGCACAGCGACCAGGTAGGGCCAAGAAAGGGACGAACTGGAAAAGCTCCTGCAGCAGTGTTGGGAGAGGCGGGGCACTTTCTTTTTTCTTTCCTTCTCTTCGGCCAAAGGGAGAGGCGAGAAAAGAAAGAGCGATGAGAGGAAACGACCATCATGAACTTTGGCCTCTTCTCTTCCTTCCCCTTCTCCTCTCCCAACCTGTCATCACCTCGACCAACCAAACCGTCGCCAATTCAACCAAAAATCTTGAAAAGCAAGCTGGAGGGGTCGGGAGTCTACCTTCGCCTGCGACGAGGTCGATCCTCAAAACCACTACCACCACCACCTCGAAAAAGGAGAAAGGCAAGGCCTCACCATCGGAAAGTCAGATGGTCTTCTTCGGTACCAACGTAGACACCGGAGTCTTGAGGTGCAAGTCTCAACACGACCCAAACTGTGGAACTGGTCACTACCAGTCCTGTTGCAAGTACAACCACCAGATGAGGTGAGAGAGGAGACCTCCGTATCTCTCCACACCCGATGAGTCCTACCCCTCCCCTCGTTCCCTCTTCGGTTCCTGTCATGGGTAAGGCGAATGGGAGTAGGAAGTGGGAAAAAAAAATGTTCACAAGAAAAAAACGAAAATCCTTCCCCTCCCCCCTCTTGCCCTCTTCAGTCGCTACCCACCCCTCTACGGATACTGCTGCGGAGCAGGAGGGATCTACCGTGAGGACCCGGTCAGGTACCACCGAGAGAGGGTGAGGTACATCGTCCAACCCGACTACGTGGCTGCCTCTTACAGGGATCCCGAAGAGCACAGACCGTTACCCAAGGAGGAGTTGGAACAACAGGCAAGGCAAGTCCAGGAGGCGGAGAGGAAAGCCATGGATCAAAGCATGTTGAAGGAATTGGAGGAGAGGTTGAACAGGAGGAAGGTCCAGAATCAGTTCAAGACTTCCAACAAGGGGTATTGAGAGGGCAAGTGTGTGACTCATACCAACACAGACACACAGACACACACACCGTCCACCCCTTCCTTACTCTTTCCTCTCTGCCTCACTCTCCTTTTGTCCGCCTTTGGGAAAGAAAAAAAAAAGGAAAAAAAATTAAAATCCGATGGGGGGTATCTCTGGAGCATTTGGTCCGTACTACAAGCCTTGTGATGCACATGATTGGGGGTATGTCCGTGTGCAAGGGTGTTCTGTTACGGGGAAACCCTTTCAAGACTCGGCGTCGATGGGGACTCGATCAGCAGGTGGATCCGCCTGACCCAAGGAGGGTGATGGATCCTTTTCTCCCGACCTTCCAAGAGGGCTTCCTTCGGTCTGATGACTCATGTCCTTTTCCGGTTGGCCTAGGACCAGTCCGCCGTCGTCGGTTTCAGGGTCCGAAGGAGGCAAGGTTGAACCTGGGGCAGGGAAGATCTCGGTCCTGTTGGGAGGAGGGGAAGGAGGTTGGTCTGGGACGACGGTAGGCTCCTTCTTGGTCGGCGTGGTTGGATATCCCCCGACGGGGGTCGCGGTAGGAGGAGAGTCGGGAGCGTCCCAGGACCGAGGGATGAGGGCGATGGGTAGGATCCACGTCGCCGAAAGGACGACCCCTTTCCCCTTGTCGAAGCTCTTGATCTGGTCCCAGCTCCAACCGATGAAGGTGGCGATGTAACCTACGATGGGAGCGATGGCCTTCAGGATGACGGCGACCGTGGCGAACTGGGAAGGCAAGGTGGAGGGGATGTTGTTGACGAGGAAGGTGAGGGCCGTCTTGATCAGGTTGGCGATCTTCTCGGCCTGGTCCACGTCCCCCTCGATGTCGGGGATGACCGAGTGAGGAAGGTAGAGGCTGTAGCCCCACCAAGCGGCGTGGAGCGAGACCTTGGTCGAGGAGGGGATCCAGACCCTCTTGCTCCCTTTGGAAGGGGGTGGTGGGGGAGGCGGGGAGGAGGGATCGGGATCTCCACCTCCCGAGACTGGCTTGCCTCCATCCCCCTCCTTCTCACCGAGCAAGGGGACCCAACTGGGCCACTTCCACATGTCGATCGAGGAGGTCCACTGAGGTTGGTAAGAGGCCAGCGAGAAGAGCAGCTGGAACGAGGGTCTGTGAACTACCGAAGGTTTGGACCAGTCCTCCACCTTGTACCTCTTACCAGCTCCGATCGAGGTGTAGAGTCGATCCTGATTCCCCTTGAAGTAGTGATTCTCCTCCAGGACCGAACTTGGGATGACGTAGGATTTCGCGATTCCCACCTTGGTGAATTCCAGGTCGCAGGTAAGCATGAGGCTCGTCCAGAGTCCGTCATCCTTTTCCTCCTCGCCCTCTTCCTCCTGGCTCTTCCTTTCCTCCTGTTGTGGGGAGGAAGAGCCCAAGCTTGGGATCCTACCCCAGCTTGATCCGACGGGCAAACTTTCCAAAGAGCTCCAGACCGTCGCCACTCCTCCCTCCTCCTGTCCGGGTGCCGACTGATTGTTGTTGTTGGAGGCCTTCCTCTGGAGTTCCTCTTCCGAATTCATGACGTTGGCGTCACTGATGTGATCGATGAGGTCATCGTTGGTGACCCTGCTGTAGAAGGGAGGTCCAGGTCGGAGGATGGAAGCGATCTTGGCAGCCACCTCCTCCGGAGAGAGCTTTGGCCTGTTGGAGGAAGAAGACGAGATCCTAGACTTTGTCGAAAGGAAAGCTCCCAACGCTGGTAGAGCGTTGGTTGTGACGTCTTGATCCTTACCACCTGACTTGGTGGTGTTGGTGGAGATGTTCAAGACCATGATGGTTTGGAAAAGGGGAGTGGAAGGGGAGTGAAAGAGGGAGGGAGGGTGGATCCCAACGGGTTTACTTGGGTAGGCTGAAATGGCACTTGTTCCTTTCGCCTGCCTAGGGAAGGATCAACGTTCGGGGCTTTGATCACGAAAGGAGGACTGGGGGGGTTAAGGGAGGAGGTGTCAAGAGCGACGACCAGCAGGAAGGGAGATCCCCCTCTTCTACCTTCCCCATCTTTATACATCCATCTCCTTTCCAAGGGAAGAAGAAGGAGAGAGGAGAAGAAGGAGAAAGGAGAGGTGCAAGGGGGAGGGAGTCAAGTTCGCTAACCAACACCCCCTCTTCCCCCCCTTTTCCTTCTCTTTCTCTCTCTGTCCATTCAAAGAACTGTTTTCTCCGTCCCTCCCTCCTCCCTCCTCCATCCCCACCCAACCTTACCCTAGGGAAGGTCTCTTGACCTCGACTTCTCAGATACCCCAAAAAGAAGGGGAACGTTCTCCTCTACCCCAACAAGCCGAGGTCCGGGGGGGGGGGGGGCCGGAGAAAAAGGAGGATGAGGAGAAAAAAAAATCCAGATCGGATGGAGTTGGGCGCCGCGCGGATCCTTCTTCCCCTCCTCCTCTCGGCGCCTCTTTCATCAAACTCGATTTGGTTAGAGGCAGTTCAGCTTCTTCAAAAGGGGGGGGGGGGAAAGATGGAGGAAGGTTTGCCGAAAGGAAGGAAGGACCGCTTCTTTCTTCACTTCCCATCCCCAATGGGGCCCCTATTCTTCTTCCTCCTCTCGAAAGGTTCGGGGCTTGCTCGTTCCTGCATCAGAGTGGGTCCCTCCACTTGTCACGTGACGCTAAACACCCCTGAGGAACCAGGCTAACCCCCCTTTAAATGAAGAGGATTGCCAGAAAGGAAACTGAGGGGGACCGATGCAAGCAGATCTGACCCCTCCTACGTCGCAACAGGGAGACGATCAACCACTTCTAGCGAGGTGTAAGGGGGGGGGGATCGATTGGGATCGGTGTTGCAAGGAACTATGGTTACAAATGTTGAATTTTTTCTCATTTTCACTTCCCAAACCCCACGCCAAAGGGGGGGTGGGATGTTGGGAGAGGAAGAGAATGGGAGGGGGGAGAAGGGGGGATTCGTACCGGTTGAAAGGTATATCTAGACATCCGAACAGGATGGAGAAGATGAAAAATAGAAAAGTTAAGTTGGCCGGGAAGTAGGGAACGATGGTTGTTAGAAATTGGGGAAGATAGAAAAAAAAAAGAAGGGGGAAAAGGACAAGCGCGCGTCTTTGTTTTAAAGGACGCTGAGGAGCCTCTCGTCCAGGTGGTTCGAGTCCTTGAGGTGAGCCATGACGCCTCCGACGAGGTGGAGGCTTCCGGTGACGAGAACGTTGGTGGTGGAGGAGGTGGTCGCGTTGGATGGTTCCTCTTCGTAAGCCAGCTTGATGGCCTCCTCGATCGAGGCGAGGATCAGGACTTGAGACTTGGAATTCGATTCACCACCCCCCAAGAGCTCCTCCCAAGCCTCCTTGAGCTCGCGCTGCACCGTGAGCGAGGCGAGATCGTTCGCGTCCACCGTCTTGGAGGTCAGATCTTTTTCATCGGGTGTTGAGGGGGAGAGGAGGTGGAAGGAAACAGAGGGAGAGGGAGAGGGTTTCCATCGTCAGGGAAACGCAAGTTCATTCCGATTCATTCACTTTGAAACACGAGATTGGGGGAGAGATAGAGAAAGAGAGGCAAGAGGAACTCACCACTGGCCGAGCCTCCGTCGGCGTAGGTGACGTTGGTGCAGAAGACGACCTTGTCAAAGTAGGCCCTCGCCCTCGGGAAGCGAAGCGTCTCCTGGACTCTCTCCGCGGTAAGTTTTTCGTCCGCCTTGGCCGCCTCCTCCAAGCTCGCCTCGAGGCTCTCCAGCACGGCTCCCAAGAGCTCGGGGGCCGACCTGCCGTTGGTGCAGTTGAAGACCAGCATCCTCCTCCTCCTCCCCCCTGGCGCTGAACCACCACTTTCCCTCTCCGCTTGGACGAACCAGGAGGAACAGAGCGAGAGGCTGTCGACGGTGTGAGCTCCGTCCAGGAACCAGTTGGTGTTGGAGGCGGCGGCGGCCGCGGTACCCTCCTCTTCGATTCCGAACCTGTGCTTGGTTGGGACGACCTGACACCTACCCGGCCACCTCGCCTTTTCCAGTCCCGACCTCTGCCAAGCTTGTAGGACCGGAGCAGCGTCATCGAGACTTGTCGTAGTACCGTTTGCCAACTCGAGGCCCTTTCCAAACTCGCTCTTGCCGACCTCGGACTGGACGAACCGGTTCATGATCTCGACCGCGAGCGAGGCGTTCGTCCTCTGGTGGTCACCACGAAGTCCCAGGTCGAGCTCGACGATCTCGGGGTGGAGGTCGACCAACTCGAGCCGGGTTCCTACCTGGCTGGCCACGTCGGCCATCTTGTCCAACGAACCTCCTGGCTGTCCCTTCCAACTGAGGGCGACGACGCCAGGTTTGAAGATGCCGGCCTTCTGAACCGCGATCTCCTCCACCGTGTTGCCCAGCAGAGCCGTATGATCCAGCCCGAGCTGGGAGACTGCGGTGACGACGGGTTTGGGAACGATGTTGGTCGAGTCGTACTTTCCTCCGATCCCCACCTCCAGGATGGTGGCCGAGACCCCCTCCTGGAGGAAGATGTGAAGCGCCAGGAGCGTGAGGAATCGAAAGTAGATGGGCCTCAGGGGGGTGAAGTCGAACCTCCTCGAAGCGTTCTGACCGAGCCGATCCCAGATCTCCCAAAAGTACCTGGCGAACACGTCCTCGGCGATGGGAAGACCGTTGATCCGGATCCTCTCTCGAACCGCCACCATGTGAGGTGAGGTGTAGAGGCCGACCTTTTTCTCGCCCTTGGGGTCGAGTTCACGGAAGAGGGAGTCGCAGAAGGCGCTCGTCGAACCCTTGCCCTTGGTCCCGGTGATGTGAATCACGTTCAGGGCGTTGAGGTCGTCCGGCTGGTTGTTGGTGAAGAGATGAGCGACAAGAGAGAGGGAGAGAGGGAGAGGGAGGGAGGAGGAGAAGAGGTTACGAGAGGTTTCACGGTCGAGGCAACTCGTTGGTCCAGGGAGGGGGTTTTGTGGTCTCTCACCTTGTACCCGATCCTCTCGAGGTACTCGATCATCTCGGGGATGCCGTACTCGTTGAGCCTTCCACCACTCTTCCTGATGGCTTCTATGGTGGCGGCGTTGGACTGGAGCGTGTTGAGCGCTTCTATGGCCTGGCCGTACGTCCTGGCGGGCTGAGGGTCTGCTGAGTCGGTGGTGGTGGACATTGTGGAGGTCGTCAAGTGGCGGTGGAGAAGACGAAGACCAAGGCGAGGTGGACCACCAGCTGCGTTGGCGAGGTTGCAGGAGAGGAAGGAGGGGAAAGAGGGGAAGGAGGAGCTGAGACGGGGAGATAAGGTGGCGGTCTTGTCCTTGTTGGTCTTGGGAAGGGTGGAAGCGATGAGACGAAGCGGACGAGAGGGTCTTAAGGGAAGGTAGGCCAAGGTTGGGCAAGGTCTCATGCGAGCGTGAGGTGGGGGGGGGGGGGGG
>KZ820401.1:0-11935 GCA_003144235.1 Violaceomyces palustris
TTTTTTTGCAGAGGGTGAGCAGTTCGCCAACGCCTTCTTTGACACTGAGACCAAGATCAAGATCGCCAAGGCTCTCGACAAGTTCGGTGTCGACTGCATCGAGCTCACCTCTCCAGCTGCCTCGGAGCAGTCGCGCAAGGACTGTGAGGCCATCTGCAAGCTCGGTCTCAAGGCCAAGGTCATCACCCACATCCGATGTCACATGGACGATGCCAGGATCGCTGTCGAGACCGGCGTTGACGGCGTCGATGTCGTGATGGGAACCTCCAAGTTCCTCCGCGAATTTTCTCACGGCAAGGACATGACCTACATCACCAAGACCGCCATCGAGGTCATCGAGTTCGTCAAGTCCAAGGGTATCGAGATTCGATTCTCGACTGAGGACTCTTTCCGATCCGACTTGGTCGACTTGCTCTCCATCTACCAGGCTGTCGACAAGGTCGGAGTCAACCGTGTTGGTATCGCCGACACGGTCGGTGTCGCCAACCCAAGGCAGGTTTACGACCTCGTCCGAACCCTGAGGGGTGTCGTCGGCTGTGACATCGAATGCCACTTCCACAACGACACTGGCTGCGCCATCGCCAACGCCTACACTGCCCTCGAGGCTGGTGCCACCCACGTCGACACCTCGGTCCTTGGTATCGGCGAGAGGAACGGTATCCCATCCCTCGGTGGTTTCATCGCCAGGATGTACACCGCCGACAAGGAGTACGTCAAGAACAAGTACAACCTCAAGGCGCTGCGTGAGGTCGAGAACCTGGTCGCCGAGGCCGTCAAGGTCCAGGTCCCCTTCAACAACTACGTCACTGGGTACTGTGCGTTCACCCACAAGGCCGGTATCCACGCCAAGGCCATCCTCGCCAACCCATCCACCTACGAGATCCTCGACCCAGCTGACTTTGGTATGTCGAGATACGTCAACATCGGCTCTCGTCTCACCGGCTGGAACTCGATCCGATCGCGATGTGACCAACTCGGTCTCGAGCTCACCGACGACCAGGTCAAGGTCTGCACCAACAAGATCAAGGCCCTCGCCGACGTCCGTGAGCAAACGATGGAGGATGTCGACCAAATCCTTAGGGAATACGCCCGGGCCGTCGAGTCGGCTTGAAGCCGCTTGTCCCCTTGTCCCCTTTTCCCCACCTCCCCTTGCAACGGGCATTGAAGGTGAAAATGTGGCAAACCCTGCCACGAACAACCTTCTGTATCCCCCTCCCCCTCCCCCCCAAAAAAAAAAGGTTTCCATAAAGATGCATTCTTCCCATCTTTCATTACCCGCTCGCATTCCCCTTTTCTCATTCCCCTCCAGGCCCTCTTTTACTAGATCGCCCCTCACGGCCTCCCATCATGACGGCCCCCTCGCTGGATATCTCCAGAGCAACGTCTCTCTCCTCTCGTGATCCCGTCTATTCAATGTACTCTCTAGTCCCTTTCTCTCACGTTTTCTTTTTTCTTTAACAATCATTGAAAAATGCTCGCACAACTGCATGACTTGCCCCTCACAAACCGGGAAAGCAGTCAGATCTTACCAAGCCTCCTCCTCGGTCTGAAGGACGTGGATCTCGCCTTGTCTCCCTCCCTTCTTTCCCTCCTTACTCCCTGCGCCCTTCATTCGCTTACTGTACACACTGGATCGCGGGGGGAGTGTTCGGAGGGGGAAGTGGCGGTAGGGATAGGGGACTTTGCGAAAGTGGATCGAGCCCATCGCTTTCTTTTTCTTCTTTTTCTTCTTTTTGGTGAAACGGGTTCGACCTCTACGCCGCGGCGGGCTCTACCTGATAGAAAAGGGGTTTTTTATTTTCCGGTTTGGCTCTTGTCGGTTGAGAGATTCTTTCCCGATGATGGGAGGAGAGGCTCCCCCCTTTATCTTGATGATCAGTCTGTCGATTGCTCTCGAGGTTGATTCGGGTAGGGCGATCGGTGAAGGGGGGGGAAGGAGGAGAAACGGAAAGATGCCGAAACAAGAAACTCACCTCTCCAAGACCGTACATCTTTCGATGGTAGGAGATGATCAGGGGCTCTCCCTTGGATTCTCCCTCTCCCACCTTGAGGACGGGGCTACCGGCTTGGACCACGTTGATCTGGGTCTTGAAAGCCCTCGAGAGGGCGAGGATCTCCGGTTGACCTCCCCAAACCCCCGTGTTCTCTATGGCGTCGCAGTAGTCGAGGTAATATTCTGTTCCTCGGCGAGGAGAGAGAGAGGGTTTTGGGGCGAATTTCACTTTTTCAATTTTCTTTCCCCCAAAAGAGAGGGGAAGGATTGGGGGGACTCACTGTCTTGCTCCTTGCCCATGTTGGCGCTCCCAGCCTCCTTGTTCTCGATGCCTGCCATGTGCTCGTCGGAATCCGAGATGAAGGGTTTGAAATCGTCCGGGTGGGTTCGCATCATCTCGGCCGTTGCCTTCCTCGTCGCCCTGTAGTCGACCTTTGGGGGGCAAAGGGAGGAGGTAGATGGGGTGGTCGGATCAAAAAGCGGAGAGAAGGTGGATCGGTTAGGATTGTGAAAGTCCAGACTTGCCGCCATCGTTCGCTGTCGCCAAGCTCACGGGTTTGGTAACCTTTCCGAGAGTGTTGAGCTGGTCTGCTACAGCAGCGTAGAGGCTGGAAATGAAAAAAAGGAAGTTGAAAAGTGGCCCAAATTCGGGGGGGGCATGGATTTTTTTGGTTCGGGTTTGGCCCAGGATTCGTCTGTAAGCTTGCGGTACACCCAACCATGGAACTTTCCACAACCACACGCGCAAGACTCACCAGTGGCCATCCGGTGTGATCTGGAATTTCATACCGGGCGAGGTTGAGGGGTGGTAGCGGCGGCGGGAGGGGGGTTGCATCATGTAGAAGTGACCGGTGAGCAGACTTGAGGGCAGGGACATCGACCATCCTTGCGCTGCGAAACTTCGACTCACCTCGTGCATCGTTACACCGAGTGCAGCGCACATGGCTTGAATCCCTTTCCTTTCCACTTCCGCCTCGTCCGGTTTCCCGCCATTGGCCTTGAGCTCCTCCTCGGCCTCCCGCTTGATGGCTGCGATCTCGGCCGCCTTCCTCTCCTTCCTCTGCTGTTGCCGACTGACCTTCTTCTTCCCGGCTCCGGGACCTTGCGGGTCGAGCTTGACCTGGTTGCCAAGGGGCGGACTCGAGAGCACCGCAGCTCCACCGCCACTCTTTGGGCTGCCAAAGATCCTTCTCAAGCTCGAGCTCTTACTGATCGACGCACCGCCTGCGCTGGAACTCGGTTTGGTCTCCGTCGGTTCCTTTACCGTCTCGTGATGTCCCGTTATGCCGTTCAAAAGCTTGCCTCCAGCCTCCCTGAGATCGTGGCCAAAGCCATGGCCGGACTTGGAAGGCGAAGAGAGCTTGGAGGCAGCAGAGCCAGCGCTGGTCACCGAGATGGCCGAGCTCTTGGACTTGTCACCCCTCAGAGACTTTTTACCGCCCTCCGACAAAGCTTGGCTGGAGACGGCCTTCGCAGCGGCATCTCTCTCGTCGAGGGAGGCCAGCAACTGATCCGCCAGATCCAAGCCTTGCTCAAAGTCATAGTCTGCGAAAGGATCTATGACCCCGTCCTCTTCCGATAGCTTGTTCAGCTGAGCATCTCTTCCCTTCTATCGTTTTCATTTTTTCATTTTTTTTTCATTTTTTCGGATCGTAAGGATGGATGTGATTTGCCCCTCGTCCGAATAGGATGAGGTTTGTATGCTGATCAGCTAGAGTACCGGAGGCGAGATTCTTGGATCGAGAGGACAAGGGTCGCTCACCTCTATGTCGAGCCTCAGCGAATCCGAAGGACCCTGGAGTTGAGGTCTTTTGTTCTTCTTCTTGCTAGGCATTCGAGTATTCGCCAGAGGGTATCAAGGTGATCCTTTGTGTGGTCTCCTCCTCCTCCTCCTCCTCTTCCTCTTCCTCTTCTTCTGCTCCTTTGGGGAGGGGAGAGGGGGCTAGCAGCTGGCTGGCGGCAATCTAGATCGAGGTTCCCAATTTCAGGATGGTTGACAGGCGTGCGTCTGTACCTTGTTGTGCGTGTGTGGGTGATGACGGTCGTCGTTTTGGTTCGCCCGGCCGCCATTCACTGAGAGCAGTAAAGCCAGGAGTGAGTGTGATTTGGCTGTTGGCCTCCTTCCTCTTTGGGGGTCTGGGAGAGGGGTTGGAGAGGTGGGAAAGGAATAAGTTAAGATGAGAATACAAGATGGAGGGAGAGCGGGATATCAAAGCGTCTCATTAGTCCGACCAAAGCTACAGTAGTATTGATGCCCGATCAAGATCGGGAAAAGGAAGGATAACAAAACGAAAATCAAGCGCGGTTGATCGGTGCGTGCGTCGGGCTCCCCACGCGGCAAGGTGAAACCGGCCGAGAAAGAGTTGGGATGAGGAGGCCGGCCCATGGCGAGGTACCCAGCTGGTGGTTTGTGGCCCACCAGACCAACCTATCAACTCGAAACCACTCTTCTCATCCGCCTTGAATCACCATGACCATGGACCCCCTTGATTCAATTCACCGTCGAGCATCCATCCATCCATCATGGTTTTGCCAAAGTTCAGTCGTGAATCAAGAGGCCGCAGAACGCCAACCGTCTCCCTTTCATTCTCATGAACTCGTTGCATACCAACATTCCAACGGCCCGTCATCCGTCCTCAACGGTCGTTGGCATACATCGGAACGGATACTGACAACGCAAAGACCAGAGCCGGAAGTAATCTATCATCAACAGCACTGAATCGCATCAGCACCCTCGCTGGTTGTCGTCTGCTTTTATTTTCATCTTTTCTTCTTTCTTTCTCTTTGGCGTGCGGAGCGGGGGATGGCCTCATGTTCAACGGCTCCCGCCTAGGTCCGAGCAGCTCCCATATGGTGTCTCTGGAGGGCACCGATGCTACCCATCTCTGCAATCCATTTTCCCTCACTTCAGTAAGCATGCAGAATTCCTTGGCTTGAGTGACAAAACATTCAACCATCACCTTCAGATCCTGAACCGAGGCTTCAGCCGTTGGCAGAAACTTTTGAGGCAGAAAAAAAAAATGGGGGCAAAAGAGGTCCGGCAACCTTTGCTCAGGCAGGAACCCGTCGCTAGCCATTCGCTTCCTCTTGCGAGCCCTCCTCTAGATCAACGGACTCTCCCACACCGTACTTTTTCCCCCCTTCATCGCTCGAAGAGGGTCAAGTTAACACCCATCAGTCCTCGTCATTGCCGGCTTTTCCTCTAACCTCTCCTCTGGCCTCACCTCAGAATCGTTCCCGCATACACTTGATGCACAACCGCAGACCTGCCGTTGGCATCAAGAGCAAGGGCTTTGCTTTCCCCCCTCTTCGTCTGGTACACCCCGCTGGCTCAATTGCCCCTTTTCTCCGCCGAACTTTCTGATTCTCTCCTCATTTTGATAGAATCAGGAGAACATTGCTTCTCTGAAGATCGAGCCTGTGCTTCTGGTTGCCGGGACCCTGACCTTCGCCCGTTTGTTTGTTCATTTCTCTTTTTTTCTTATTTTTTTTTCTCTCTCTCTGGGAGGGGAAGAAGTGGGAGGGGGCGACATCACAAGCTTCCACGGAACTGTCACCTCTTAGCCAAAGTTTTGATCGTCTCCCGGTTTGATCCAACTGCTTCACCTCATCAACTCCGTATCACCCTTCTCATCGAGTCATCATCATCGCCATCTTGGCTACCATTCTCCCATCTTCTCGAAAGGAATTCCCCATCGAAGGTCCCGGGCTCATCCTTTATCAAGTCATCAGGGAAAGGACAAAGCGCTAGGGCTCTTAGATTGGGGCTTGGAACCAAGAACAAGAACAGAGAACAAAAAAAGACAAAAAGGGACGATCCATCTCTGTCACAGACAGGTCAGGCAGACACGGATTTGGGTGTATGCAATTTACAGAAGTCAGCAGTGCGATCGAGACGAGGTCAAGATTCGTTCATGGACCAGGTTCAGCCCTCTAGGCTGGAGGTCTACTTATGTGCCGCTCAAGAGAGCCGCAATTTTCACGGCCTGCCCTCTTGACAGCCGCGGCGATCTTTGCGTTTGCCATCCCGTGTTTGGCAACAGCCAACTATGAAAACAGCAACGTCTTCAGGTTGGATCGTCCAACCTCTCAAGTGTATTCTTCTATGGGTTCCCTCATCTCCACCGAAGGACCTCTGACTTCGGACGGCTCCTCTCTGTCGTTTGACAATCACGCCATTGGCCTGACGCAGAGGTACGACAAGGGCAGGGTCTTTCTATCTTTCTTCGTCTCGCTCTTCGGCTCAGTCGCCACTCTCGAGCTGCTCTTGTTTCGCATGAGATCCACAGGCTGGAGCAGTAGCTTTCACTTGCTCGCGGCGGGCTGCGCTTTTGGTGGAGGAACGACATGGGCCATGCATTTTATCAGTGAGTGCCTCTCCTGTCTTCTGCGTCACAGCATGGTTGCGAAAGGGTAAGGGATATGCGTAGAGGGGACGGGGAGCAGCACTCGGGCTATCAGATGCACTTGCTCACATCCCATCCACTCGTAACTCGTCCTTTCAGGCAATAATGCCCTCTTCCTGGACTTCAAGCTCAACGCAGTAGATTTCCCCATCCCTCTTGATGAGGAACTCGCAAAGCGCTTCAAGGACAACGTATCTCTGTCCTTTGAGGATGCTCAGGCTTTGCTCGTTGCTCGCGGGAATCACAGCCTTCCACTGTAAGTAAAGGTGTATTTTTATTTTACTTTAAATTTTTGTTTCCCGAGGCCAACGAAACCGGATCCTACCCTCCCCTCCCCACACCATGCGGTCCTTACCAGAACTTTTGAGGGCAAGTACACAGCACTCTCCTTGTTGATGACGGTAGCTCTCATGATGATAGCCTTCGCTCTCATGGGATTCCAGTCTCCCCTAGAAATCTTCCTTTGGATCCATCCCTACCTTTCACGAAGAATGGAGCTCAAGAGGACGAAGGACTCTACCGCAGAGCCGACTGGCCTGGAAAGCTTCCCCTCTACCCCTGGATCAGAAATCGACCATGCTGGACTCATTGGTCCACCGAGGCAACGGACGAATTCGTCCGTTTCCACGCTTGTTGCCACCAATGATCATCACGAAACCCCAGTTCCTGATGCAAGTATGCAGAAATGGCAGTGGATCCGCCGGCTCTCAATGTTTTCAACCGCGACGTCTTGTCGTCGCCAAGACACTTCGAGGGACTTGGTTGAAAGTACAACGAAAGAGCAAGACGGAATACTAGCTCTTCAAAAGCAAGAAACAAGGGTCGAGAGGATAGAAGCTTGTCCTCCCGTCGGTGGAGCGATCCCTAAACCATCGGGAACTGAGCTCGTCGGTTGCATGCACAAAGCAGAACCTCAAACGGCTCCGAGAAGGAAAAAGGTCGAGATCTTGGACTCACAGGAGAACGATCTCGTCATCGCCGAGCCTGAGGCTGACGGAGATAGAACGTTCGCGGACAGCTCTGTTGACGAGATATGGTACAGCAGAGCATCCGGGTGGGACCGAGGGAGAACCATGAGGCTGGTCTTCGCAGGTGCTCTGGCCGGGGGTGCGGTTTCGGGTATGCGTGAGTGCTTTCGTTGCCAATTTACTCTTTACCTTCTTCCTTTTCTTACCCCCCTGACACTTGCCAACATCAACTCTGCTACTCTCCTCTTCCAGACTACGTCGGAAATCTTTCGGTGCTTTTTATCAGATTCAGGTACAGAGCCCGTAAGTGTTCGCTTCCTCAACTCTCAAACCCCTTGCACTCCGTCTATACACGAATACTTTCGCTGTTGATGCTGACAAGCGAAACCACATTGGAATCATGATGACGCAGGCTTCGTCATTCTTTCCACCTTCATTTCGACTTTCATCGTCGTCACTGTCTTTTTCGTCCTCTTCGACCTTTTGAAACCAAAGTTGCTGCACAGGCTATGGACTCGGATTCTTCTGGCATTCTTGCTGAGCGGGGGTGGGTGCCTGATGCACTATAGCGCAACACTTGGCACCCAGTACTATATCACGTCCCGCCAGATGGCAGCGATTCTGTTGGAGCCTGGCTTCTGGAGGGCAGGAAGGATTCCAAGGATGCTGACGATCGAAGTTGCCGCCAGCGCTACCGTCGCTCTCTCGTGCTTGCTAGCATTGATCGCATGGGTGTCCCACCGAAGGGCTGAAAGGCGCAAGACCACTGTCAAGCAACACGTCATCCTGGCACTCTTCCTCTTCGACGTCAAGACGCTAAAGCTGCTCGTGAATGAAGATGGCATGGTCCCCCACGTCGACGTTGGGCCACTCGTCATCCCACCCGGAGAGACCGGATCACCTTTCATGTCGCCGAAGCTTCCTCCTGCGCTCTCGCCCCCCCAAGTCGCCAAGGGTTTGAAACTGAAACTTTGGAGTAGAGTCTTGCACCCTTTCGGCCTGGGTGTGGAGAAAGAGGAAGCAGAACCCGAAGTCACAAAACTCTACGAGGGACATCCTCTGTTTGCGAGAGCGATCCGCACCACCTGGGCCTGGCAACAACCGAGAGGTCAAAGGGGTTCGGTCTGCTACTCGAGCGCAACTACGGAAACGTGTGTTTGGCCAACTCCTCATCAGTCCCGGAAGGGTTCCAAGGACTCACTTCATCCTTGGTCTGCATCCGTGGCTTCAGTGCCAGAGGCGTGCAAAGCAGAATCTGTGCAAGGCCATCGAGCTAGCGTTTCGACGAACTTTATCAAACCTCTGCCGATGTTGAGGAATCACTCTGCCCCCCCCAAGGTCCCGGACTTGGAGCCACTTGGGCTGGGTCTCTTTGCCTCCGCTGACCTAAAGCGCAGCCGTTCAAGCAAAGTGCTCTTCCCCGGCACATCCACCCGAAGACAGTCTTGCCCGGAGAGGATGAGCACGGACGGGGACGACAAAATTCTGAAAGATCTCGAGGCTTTCGTCATCGGTGGCCCCCTGCCGAAGAGCCGTAAAAGCTCGATCGCCGCAGACAAACCAGCGGCTGAAGCTTATCACCGCGACCTGAAACGAAGCTATTTCGGAGGCAGCCTGTTTCCCTCTCGGACTAGGAGGCAGCCTAGCGATGAGGAGTGCAAATTCGAGCTCGGCTCGAAGCTAGGGTTGAGCCGTGCTGAGCAGTTGTTCGAAGTAAGCTTTGATAAGGCGGCGAGCAATTTAATGTCCCAGGTCTGGCCTTCCAACCCTTCAACCGGAAAATCGACTTTGGGGGTTCTATATGACAAGATCGTGCGATTAGGGGGTGAATTGGGGGAGAGGGAATTGCTGATCCTTGCAAGGCCCATCATCTCCTCAACAGAGGCCTTTCAGCTGACACGGAGGAACCACGTCTTCCTGGACGCGATCACAGCAGGGCGCAAGATCAACCAGCATCTCGGGACAGAAGTTGGACCCAGACTCGTCGGCGAGGTACAATCTTTTGTTCAGACAGGAATGACCTTGGCTGGCCAGCTTCGCAAAGGATGGCTCTACTGCGGGCTTCTGGTAATTCAGAGTCACCTCTACGACGGGCTCCACGTCGCGGTAGAGCCACAGAGTCGACACTCACTTCCGATGATTGAACTTGGGACCCTCGAGCGACCCGATGGGGCCCAACCCTCGACTTCCTTGGGAACTCTTGAGGAGCTCAACGAAGCTGTGAGTGGCCTTGAGGGCCAGACGCTGATGGATTTGGTCTTGGCGACAGGGGAGGTCCTAGGCGACCAGGGTTGGAACCCTTCCCTAATCCCAAAAAAGAGCCAACGCTTTTCATCCGGAGATGATCTTGACTCGATCCAGATGCGGCCCGATTTCGTCCGATCCAAGAAAGGAGCTGGAAGACTGGCAGGCCTTTTGGTTCAGAACCTGGTCACTTATCTGGATACGACGCAGCCCGCCGAGGTGGTTTCTCACCTCCTGTCCAGGCTGGTCATCGTGCCCCAAATTGTCCCATTGCTTGAGGAAAGCACCTCTAGCACTTACCCAGAGCTGCAGAATGCGTACACGATCGTTTTCAAGGCAGCCTTATCTCCCGACGTCGAGTTCAGCAGCCTCTGCTGGTCACCTTGGAACGTCTTCAGCGCACAGAATGAGTGCGTAACCCAAAACGCTTATACCTTCGCAACAGGCTCGGCTAGGCGAAGGTCCTCAACTCCCGAAGTCTTTCTCAAACCATCTCTCTCCAGGCCTTTGTCTACGGTCAGCACTGACTCTGGAAAGTCTATGTATGTGGCTGGCAGAGTGAGGGAAAGGAGGAAAAGCTTGGCTGCCAGCTTCGGGAGCTGGTCCAGCATCGCAGCCAGTCTTAATGCAGAGGACGCAGAGCTTGTTGGAAACACCGCTATCAATGCCAGGAGAGGTTCGACAGGTTCTTCCAACCTAGCGTCAAATCACGATTTTGCTCCGAGCGCCTTCGGTGATGGCTCACCCGGAAGCAACTTGACGATAGAGGCCCCTGCGACTTGCAACCCGAGGAGACACTTCCAGACTGACTCCCACAGCCGAAAAAGACGTTCGGCAGCAACGATAGGTTTCTTGTCCCCTATACCCTCTCACTATGACGAAGACATTCTCGGCAACGAAGGCATGTCGAGCTCGCCCGAACCAAGTGCTCTGTGGAGCAACTTCCCCTCATCTGAGAATCGGCCCCAGTTTCGAGAGCCATTCAGGATGTCAGAGATGAGCCGAGAAACCTCACAAGCAACAGCTGAAAGCTCCAGCGCCAACTTTGTCTCTGCTGGGCAAGTCTCACCAAACCTCGAGGTTTTGATATCCCCTCACGACCTTGTGGGCCCATCCTCGGTGAGCGTTCCCTTGGAATCGAACTCTTCGGCACCACCACCTTCATCTCCGAGGCGAAAGAAGGAAGCGGATCCAAGTCCTCGAAGCAAGGGATGGGCAAGAAGAGACTCAGCTTGCTCTACAGGAAGGATCCGCAGCAACAGCACCTGCGTCGGCGGCGACGTCGTCGTGCCATCAGAAAGGCTTGACGTTACAAACTCTCTTGCCTTTGTTCGGTCCATTTCATCTCCCCCTCTCCCCGAGTCTCCCTCTCTTCTCACAAACCAGTCCCCAGACGTCTTACCCGTCATCTGTGGTCCCCATGGCGGTATGAGGCCTTCTTCCAAGAAATCGAGCAGAATAGACTGCTCGTTCTCCAACAGAGCTAACTCTTCCTCGCCGTCTTCGTCCAACCTCCGAGTATGCTCTCCGAGGACCTCTTATTGGACTACCTCTGACAGCAACCCATTCGGCCACAGAATGACCGACTCTCACCCTCATCCGGACGACCAAGGTTTTCGGTACCCATCCACGTCAGGACTAGGAGGCGGAGAGAGTCTGAGCCCTTGCTCGACGAGAAACGTGGCCAGGGGGTACAGCCCTGGATGGATCGCCGCCATCCTCAGGGAACCCATGCTACCTTCCCCGGACATGAAACTCCCTGCGAGGGGCAGGGACACCATCGAAGACATTGATTGGAGGTTACTCGAAGACTGAAAGGATCCCTCCCACCCCCTTTCCTCCTTCCTCCCAACACGCCTTCCTTCACCCATCCCTGCCCTGCCCATAGCTTTCCTTTCAAACCCGAATCGAACGCGTGAAACTTGCTGTTTTCTTCACTTTGTCTTCCCTCTTCTTTTTTTGGGGGGCAGTAAGGTTTCAAGATTCTTTCTTCTCCCTCAAATCGTACCAAGCTCGGGGTTCCATCCTTGACGAGGTACTCCACCTGTAGCAAAGTTGCTTCGTAGATCGATACCGAACCAGTGTATCCGTCCGCCTGAGAGGCATTCCTTTTTTTTTCATGCCCTTTCCTTTTTCTTTTATGACACGATTCCGAAGGAGCCCTCCCCACCTTCCCTCCGGTTCCCACCCCTAGCTTCTCCAAGTCACGCTTCACCACCTTGTCCATTGGGCTTACGACTCGAATCTCAGATGATACCAGGTTTCTCCCTCTTTCCTTACCTCCACCCACCCAAACGTGTATTCGAACCCCCCCCCCCCCCCCC